>BMAC01000176.1:352584-363302 GCA_014905375.1 Phtheirospermum japonicum
CACCAAGGTAATTCAATGGTCAAATATAAAATCTGCTAATTTCTTTTTCTTTTTTTTTTTCAATGGTCAAAAAGTCTTAGAAAGGAAGCAAATATAAATAGATGAGTAATCGGTTGATGCTAGAGATTTGAGCATGTTAACTCCTTTAAAATCTTAGACTCTCTTGGCAAATTCCATTTAAAAAAAAAAAGAAAAAAGGAAAAAGGAAGCATGAAAGCAATGGCCGACAAAATCCCAACAATCTACCATTGCGACTCGAAAGGCCGTGAAAACCAAACCGTGATGGCCGATATGGATGGCACATTGCTCATCGGGCGTAGCTCATTCCCTTACTTTGCGCTGATTGCGTTCGACGTCGGTGGGATCTTGAGGCTTCTGTTTCTAATCTTGCTTGCCCCCATCGCCGGCTTCTTGTACCATTTCGTGTCGGAATCAGCGGGCATCCGGGTGCTCATCTTCGCGACATTCGCCGGTGTCAGGGTGGCCGACATCGAGTCAGCCGCGAGCGCGGTCCTGCTGAAGCATTACTCGGAGGACATGCATCCGGAGACGTGGCGCGTGTTCTCGTCGTGCGGGAGGAAATGCGTGATCACTGCCAACCCTACGATTATGGTGGGGCCCTTCTTGAAGAACTGCTTGGATGTCGATGTCGTGTTGGGGACCGAGATTTCGTCGTATAAGGGCGTGGCCACCGGGCTCGTCGCGGGTCCCGGGGTGCTCGTTGGCAACAACAAGGCTATTGCTCTTCGGAGGGCTTTTGGTGATGAATATGTGCCGGATATAGGAATTGGGGACAGAAACACAGATTTACCTTTCATGAAGCTATGCAAGGTTTGGATTTTTTTCCCCCTTAAATTCTTATTATTATTAACGATGACTATAGTGATTTATTATAAAAATTAAAGGTATATGCTATCATGTTGCTCTATTAGAGTCTGGATACCACTTATGTTATTCTTATTGATATTATCTTAAAAGTAACCATATTAAGAGAAAAGTGAATCAATCACATTTGTGTGACGATTACACATGATAACTACTGTAATATATGTTTGATTGATGAGCACGTCGCAGGAAAGATACATGGTGCCATCAAAGCCTGTGGTCCGGCCCGTGAGACCAGAGACATTGCCCAAACCCGTGATTTTCCACGATGGTCGGCTAGTCCAAAAACCAACTCCATTATTGGCACTACTAATTGTGATGTGGTTCCCAATCGGCCTTGTTTTGTGCATCCTCCGCACTTTCATTGCTTCACTAACTCCTATATCATGGTGGATTCTCGTTTTAAGGCTTCTTGGGTGCCCAACCAAAATCAACGGGACCCCACCTCTTGATCCCAAACATTCTTCTTCGGCCAAAAAGAAAGGCGTAGTCTTTGTATGTTCTCATAGAACGGTATTAGACCCCATCTACACCTCCGCCTGCATAGGCCGCATGACCACCGGGGTCTCATACTCGGTCCCGGGCTTTAGCGAGTTCCTATCCCCGATAAAGACAGCCCGGCTCACGCGTGACCGCACAAAGGATGCCGAGTTGATCAAGAAAATCCTGAGCGAAGGAAGGTATCTAGTGATGTGCCCCGAAGGCACCACGTGCCGCGAGCCCTATTTGCTTAGGTTCTCAGCCTTGTTCGCCGAGCTAACCGACGAGATTGTGCCCGTGGCTATCGTCGCTAAGACGGGCATTTTCCACGGGACGACGGCTAGAGGTTACAAATGGCTCGATCCTTTCTTTTTCTCCATGAACCCTGTGCCAGCATACGAGGTAACTTTCTTGAACAAGTTGCCCACTGACCAGACATGCGGTGCCGGGAAATCAAGTTATGAAGTTGCAAATAATGTTCAAGAAATGATTGCCAAAACCTTGGGATATAAATGCACCAATCTTACTAGGAAGGATAAGTATAGAGCATTGGTTGGGACAGATGGGCTTGTGGGCCAAAAGCCAAACAAGGCAGCTACAACGGTTCAGGATAATTGAAATGGGCCAAATGGTTGTGCTTTTATTCTGGAAGCATCAACTCTTCCAATAAGAAATTTTAGTCTGTGTCATGACCTGAAGTATCGTATTCTATATTTATAATAAGTGTATTCCATGCTTCGTAACTTTTATCTGGCTTTAATTAATAATCGCCACAAAAAGTGAAATTAATTTGGATGTTTTTGTATTCCTAATAAAAATGAGGAGACGTCAGGGGTGTATCAGTGTATGAATTTTCCGAAGTTTGTTTTGAATATTTTGCAACTTAGAATTTATTCTTTGCCACGTTATCGCTTTGGATGTGTTGAATGGAGGCTTCAACTTACTTTTTAGCCTATTTTACTTAGATTTTGTGTGGTTGCAGGTTTTGTAATGCACCAACGTTGCTCGCTATGTTGAAAAGTTAGAGCTTAAATGAATTTTTGTTTCAAATTATGATCCAGCCCTAGGGGTATGCAAAACTAGCCGGGACCGGATGGTAATAATCCGGTCCGGTCTACAGTCCATAAAAATTGGACTTTTCGGTCCGGTCCGGTCCAAACCCATAATTTTCCGATCCAGACCGGAGTTGGACCGGTTTTCCTTTTTTTATTTTATTTTATTCATTTGTCACTTTTAAATAAAAAAATGTTTTTAATTATTTATATTGTCCATATAAATCAAGAGAATGAGTTGTTTGTAATTTTATACTATAGTGTAATTGATTATTTAATTAAAAAATCTTTCCTTTTAGTATATAAATTTACGGTACTATTGTTTATAATTATATTATAACATTAATAGTAATACTAAGAAATATGTTTGTTAACATTTACTATTAGATCATATGAAAAGGTATCGGGACGAAATTGCTCGAGAAGATGGGGTGCAAAGGAGGCGGGCACGGTAAAAGCCAGCAGGGGATTATGGCTCCTATTTACGCCCTAACGATATGGGGATGGGTTTTAACAGGACAAAAACCCGGGCCCACTTCAATGTCAATCCTCAGAGATGGGCCGGTCGAAAGAGAAGCTTTGGTTGAAGAAAGCTGTGAAGAAAAAGAAGCAAGTTTATATAACGGCCGACAAACTGCTCGCTCAGAAGCAAGAACGGGGTTTCGGCATCGTTCAGAAGGTTTTCGACATGCGGGCCCCGGCTACATCATAACATCGGGTTGATAGTCCATTTGGCCGAGCTTGACATACAGAAGCTCGATAAGGATCTGAGGAACGAGAGGGAGACTGTGGTTGCTCTGCGGAACGATGCTCGAGAACACTGAGGTTAAAAGTCCCCGCTGAATCGTTTCGTGGAATTGCAAACGAGGTTCGCCGATGATTACTTGTTCATATGAAAAATATAGAAATATATATATAAATTATTTGTTTACGTATCTTAGTAGGTGTATTATATACTTTAAATGAGGGATTTGTACAATTGATGGTAGTTGGTTCAATGTTTTATTATTATTGTTATTTTTTTAAAGTGAATTTATGATTGAATGTGATGATTGATTGAAAGAGTGAGAATAACTGACTAGTGTATTTTTCGTCTTCAGAGTAATATCATCCACTTACATCTAATAGGTCGTGATTCTTAGTTCTAAAAACTCTTGAAAAGAAAGAGTCATATCACAATCTGACAATTTCTTCTTTTTTCTTTCTTTTTTTTTTTTTTAAATAACCAAAATTGAAATTAAATACATTATTCTGTTTATTTCTAGACTTGGGGATTAGTGGGGAGGAACAGGGGACAGTCAACGAGAGGTAGTGGTTATTTGAGTTTTTATTTTTTTGGTAATTTAAGTTGTTTATAAATGTTTATTTTTTTGTTTAATATGGAATTTTCAAGGTTCTCATTGTATGTAGATATACAAGAAATGAAAACAAAACCCATCTATTTTGAATAATCATATGTCTGGAACATACAAATTGCGTGATGTTGAACAATTTCTATAGCAGAAAGAATCCAAATCCATTTGGAGAAAACAAAGAAACAGAGGAAAAAAGAAAAAAAGAAAGACGAAGCAATTGTCGAGCCGATGCATATTTGACCCTCAAACTTTTGAAGTAAGAAAATCTATAAACTGTAGACAAGAATTAATATTTTACTAAGGAAGCAGCTAGACCAAGAGAAAATCTACTGAAATGCAAGCGATTTCCAGGTAAAATAATTTGGCCCCAAAAAATAAAGAAAGAAGACAAAATAAAAATAACCAAAACAATTTCGCCGTTGCCGGGGATCGAACCCGGGTCACCCGCGTGACAGGCGGGAATACTCACCACTATACTACAACGACTTGATGTTGTATTTCACATTGTTATACTAATAATTCAAAAATTTATTATACGAGAATGTAGAAAAAATTTTCGCCGTTGCCGGGGATCGAACCCGGGTCACCCGCGTGACAGGCGGGAATACTCACCACTATACTACAACGACTTGATGTATTCTTTCACATTGTTTTAATCAATAAATAAACAACAAATTATACGAGAAAGTAGTAAAATTACGCCGTTGCCGGGGATCGAACCCGGGTCACCCGCGTGACAGGCGGGAATACTTACCACTATACTACAACGACTTGATGTTAAGTTTCACAACTTTTAATTTAAATTGTAAAACCTTAAGATAAATTTAACAAATTTAACTAATCCAAGGAACCGAACCATCAACTTGATCATGCCAAATCCGATGCTTTGCAATTTTTGCATAAACCTTTCCTCCCGTAAAAAATAAATTAAATTAAAAAATTGAAGGCCAATCTTTTCCAAAAAGTTCATTTAGCCGAAAGCTTGTCAACATTTCTTCAGTTCTAAACGGTCTCTTAATTCTTCAAGTATGTCTTTATAAATTAGGTTTTAATTGTTAATCTGAGAGTTTTTAAGGCAAATTGTAAATGTCTGTGAATCATCATGCTCGATATTAGATTTAAATCCAAGTCATTACGGAATGTGTAACTATTTCTCGAGCTAGACCCAACTGTTTAACTCCTGATTCGTCCGAGGTCTATGCAATTATGTTTCCAAAAGGAGAAAACATAATATGATGTCTATTTAATAATTGCTTGCGTGGTTTCATTGTTGGCTATATTCTTATGTTTCAGGTCTTTTTAGTTTGTCTTTTATTAATCAAGACTTTATTATCTCAAGTTCTCCGTGCAGAAGATTGAAGAAAATTTTGTTTTGTTCACTATATAATCCACAACAACATGAAGACATGTAAGAAATTTATTTAACAAAATTCATTGCAATGTGTAAGAATTAGAAATCCATTTTAACCATTGGATTTCATTAAATTGATGGAAGAGATTATTTCTTATTTTATTTTTTTAACTCAATAATATATCTTGTTAATTAATAAGCAACGTAGTGCTAATCATTCAGACAAGTAATTTTAATATTTATTCAGTAATTTTAATATTTATTCAATACGCTCCTTGTATCGTCCACATTTTCAAATCTGATAATAATTTTTTTCCTTACATTGTTCCATGTGCAATATGTATCTTAAATCGCAGATAATACAAAGACGATTATTTTGATATATTTTCATATAAAACAAAAAACAAACGAGTGAGTTATTGTGTTTTAAATATTTGAGTAATTTTTCGAATTCTGTAAGTGCCTACCTGGCATTGACTTTTTGACCAAATTTGAGTTGTGTTATTTTTTTAAAAATAGTATCACAATACTTTTATAGTGCATTTGCAGACCAAATTTGAGTTAATAGGAAACTTTGAATTTAAATCAAGTATAATAGGGATACTTTTTTCTTTCTCAAACCTTTGCAATTAAGACAGTCCCATAATTACCACAACTACAAAATGGGGATTTAACATCGACCATTTAACACCGGTTATTTAAAAACCGATGTAAAATATTTTCACGTCAGTTTTTAAGTAAACCGACGTGATATGTGATATTTCCACGTCGGTTCATTAAAAAAACGACGTGATTTAAAATATTTCACGCCAGTTTTTGAAATAACCGATGTGAAAAATCCTATTAAAAATGTTAAATACAATAAATAAAATAAATAATAACCCCCTCCCCCCCAAGAAAAAAAAAAATTCTCACTCGCAAGTCGCAACTCAATTTAGGGATTCATTCTTTCCGTCTCTCTACCATTTCTCATGGCTACAGCCGCTCCCGAATCCGCCGATGCGATTTTTGCCAGTGTTGATCGCGTGGTAAGTATTCCCTCTTTTCGGCCGCGATTCGCTCATTCAATTAGGGTTATGGTAATGCTTATTCTCTCTCTCTCCCGTTAAGATTATTTTTCGATACAGGACAGTCTGGGAATTTATCCATGTTTTCATGAATGAGAATTTATGAGAAATATATGCACGTACTGGGCTTTTTTCTATTTCATGGACACTGGTTTTCGTTAATAGGTAAAAAATGAACATAATCATTAAAAAGAAAAAAAATCTGAAGGTAGATTATCTGGTTTCAATTAGAGAATTGCGATATGAAATATCGTACGATTTTCTGCTTTCGCAAGTGAAGTCGCTAATTCTTGACACTTTTGGGATTTTTTCTCTTGGCTGATTTTATCTCAAATTGATTCGTATTGATTTGATTATGCTACTGAAAGTTGAGTCTCCATTTATCTGGAATTTATCTCATTTTTCATTTTAATTTTTCAGTTAATCTTGAATCGTCAGTATTTCTCTATTTTAGTTGAATTTCTGCACTCTTTTTTTTCTTTTTGAACTCAGTTTCAGAGGCGAAACTTATATAGCACTCGGTCACCTTATGCGCTTCTGTTTAAGAAATCAAGAAATTGGAGAAGCTCCAACCCCGTCGAGGCAAGACAAGGGAAAAGCCAAGGTTGGTGGAACCTTCAGACTTGACTTCTGGTGATGATCAATCTGAGAGAAACGAGCCCGGCCCGGATTCTGGGTACTGCATAATCTCTCTATCTCTCTCTTTGTGTGTGTGTGTGTGTGTGTGTGTGTGTGTGTGTGTTTTCTTTCTTTTTTTCCCTTCCTATTAGGCCTGTTCAAGAATTCATCTATGTTTTCCTGAATCGAAATTATCTGAGAAATGCCTACTATTTCTGGTATTGGCCGATCTCGTCTCAGATTGATTTGATTATGCTGCTGAAAGTCGAATCTCATTTTACCTGCAATTCTTTTGGTCTTTTTTCATTCTAATTATTTTGGTGTAATTAATTAATAAATAATAAAGAATTGTCACTATCTCTGCATTTACTCTTTCAATATCATTTCAGGGAGTTTTCTTATTCAAACCCTAGGTCCCCGTATGCTCTTTTGCTTATCCAAGACTCTAACTTCAAGCAAAGTGAATCCTAAAGATCCCATTTTATACCTCGATGCTTACGAAACAGCATTGTTCTCGATCCTGTCGACATCTTAATACACCTTACTTCGGTCTCATTCCCAAAGATACTCCACGTGTTCGATGTAGACAATAGATTGAACAATATGCTTTTATCATACTGTATTCATGAAGGATCGATAAGATTGTCCATAACTAAAGGCTGGGACAGCTTAGTAAGTTTTAAGCAAGCGATACAATTTCGATTATATAATATTTTCTTAAGTGTCCAATGATATTATATTTATGATTTTTTTTGTAGGTCTTCTCATTCAGTTTTGTAAAATCTAAGAGGGATTTTATGTCGTTGGACAAGAGATACCCCCAGCTCTACGTTGCACCAAAATGCTCAAAGGTTCAACTTCTCTCTCTTGATAATAATTTATTCTCAGCATCGGCTGCTTTAATCTATGATGAAATAGTTTGAGCATGTGGAGAATCCAATTCCGCGATCAATCTATGATGGCCGTCAGCTCCAGAACCCTAACCGCCACTTTCGCCACTGATGAGGATATGGGCGGCGTCGATGGAGCAGACAGTGAAGAAGAACAAGAAGAGCCCTATGATTTGGCGGAATGGGAGAAACTCTAACCAAGAGCTTCAGGGAGATCAAATCGGTGCTGGATCACAACTGTCGCCTAATCCCAACAGGCGAACGACAATCACCGCTCCAAGATCCCCTATAACCTGGCCATGAACGTCGAATTAATGCCAATATTTCCAAAGTCGTCGGCCTTTACTCCGATCTCTCCGAGAATTTCTCCGTCATCATCCAACAGTGGCGATCTGTGGCCAGAAATGCTGCCAAAGGTGTTAAATCCTTAAGAAGTCGATTATACCCTCCTTTCTCAGCCTTGAAATCATTTTCTATTTTCTGGACAAAATTTTGAGTTCTTTTGGGTTTTTTGATTGCTCCGAGTAAGTTTGTTTACTGGTTCAGTCTACGGTGAATGTTGGACGTTATCGATAGTGATTATACGAAGAGTATGATTAGTTCTTATTTAATAATTTCTTGCGAATGAGGGAGACAAGTTTTTATACTTGTTCACGGAAGATATTTGAGTATAATGATTTTGCTTTTTTTTTTTTGGCTTTTATTCACTGAACATTTGATTCAAATGGAGCAAAATCTTCATTCGGTAATATTTTTATTTTAAAGTAAAAAAAAAGGTGGTTTATGTTTAATGTTAAAATGATTGGGACAAAAATATTATTTATTTATTAGGTAGGATGGTTAAATAAATAGGGCTGCTTTTTTGAAAAATCTCATGTAACCACATCGGTTATTCATAAAAATCGATGTGAAAAGTCCTATCTTCCACATCGTTTTCACTAAAAATCGACATGAAAAGTCATAGGATCCACATCAGTTTCACTAAAAACTGACGTGTAAAGTCAAATATTTAACATCGGTTTTACAAGAACCGACGTGACTTTTCAATTTGGCCGTTTAGACATCGAGGTTCCAAAACCGATGTGGAATGTGCAAAGAAACCGACGTTAAATGTCCAGTCTCTAGTAGTACGTATATTCCTTTTCTATAATCCATTACATTTGGAATTGATCCATCCCCATTCTCGCCATTGTTGTCACCAGATTTCTGGGATAGATCACTCATCCTTTTGTGTTTTCCTCAACTACAAATTTTTTTATAATTTATGTGCGGATTAGAGTATGTTGGTTGTCAATTCATATATGGGGCACATACGCTGTCCATTTATATATGTTGGTTCACTACAAAAAAAATCCGGCAATCCTGACGGCCAAATCCATCAGGATTCCGTCAGTATATCAAATACTGACGGCCTCCTGACGGATTATGGCCGCCAGTATATTTGCGGTCAGGATTGTAGCATTCCTGACGGAAATTGTAACCCGCCAGGAATGCCGGCGGTTTCGTTGACGGCTTGTGCCGCCAGGAAATGCCCGCCAGTATTCCTGTCGGGTGTTACACCGTCAGCATTACTGGCGGGTTTACCCGCCAGGATTTACTGGCGGTTATTCCCGCCAGGATTTACTGGCGGGCCAGCCGCCAGCATTAATAAACAAATGAAATAATTAATTTTAATTAAATTAATATTAATAATAAACAAATTTTAGATAAAATTTAATTAATTAATAATCAAATTAAAAATAATAGACAAATAAAATTTTAGAGATAATTCAAAATAAATAATCCACTAATAAAAAAATAAAAACAAATCATTTCAATAACAAAAAATCGTTTAATCAGTCGAATGTATAAAAATATAACTATCCATCTAAATCTCCACCATCTGGACTACAGGGAGGCCGACGACCCATGGCTCGAGCAACAACTTCTTCAATTTGCTGTTGGAGCCTCAACTGGGAACGCTCCTACTCCTCACGGATCCGCTGAATCTCCAGCGCCTGCTCGTCGCGGATCCGCTGAAGCTGCTCAAGCTGCTCCTGCTGGGACTGCACCTGAGTATGGAGCCTATGAACATCGGCGGTGGAGGTGGAAGAAGTGCTGCAGCCCTTCTGAGTCTTCCCAAAGCATCCAAGGCCATAGCGTCGACCCTTCCTATTCCCGACGACCTGTAGGTAGACCTCGTTCGGGTCTACCTGAGGGTTGCTATCATCAGACGACGCAGCACGCCTCTCCTCCAAAGCCCTCTCATAATCCTCCTGATATCAAAATTTTTAACTATTATTACCAAACAACTTTTATCAGATTCTATAATAACTTTTATCAGATTTTATAATAAATCGGTTATATATATAACATATAAAACTTACAGCTATCCTCTGGGCTTTGGGATCCGTAAATGTGCCGTCGGGATTTCGATGATACCTCAGCAGAAGCTCGTAGTTACTGGGCTGCGAACCCGTCTGTGCAGCCTGTATGTAAAGTTACATTTACAATATTTAATATAATGAATTAATTAAAACATATAATTATAAATGTTCAATAATATAATTTAATTACTTAAAATATTATCATTGACTTACAATCTCGACGCCTGTCGATTAGCCGGCATGGACCCGCCTCGATGCTTCACTATACCAGTCGAAGGGCCGCCGGGCTCGCTCATCCTGTTCCGCCTGGCCTTCTCAGACTTCTCCACCTCCTCAGGCCGCTGAAACTCCAACAGCCACCTGTTCCAAGTCGTCTCCCCTACAATAGCAGGTATCGTCCCCACTCGTCCGATACGCCTTCCTCCACTCGTATATACGACTCTTATAAGACTCCCGCATCGAGATATAGAATGCCGCCCTGATGGCATTCTCGTCGTACATACGAGTGTCCCACCACACCAATCCCTACAAAAGAAATACAATTAGACAAAATAATTAAGCAATTCACTTAACATAAATAAATAAAAAATACTTCAAAATTACCCTAAAACGAGGCCACCACGTCTGGACGATGGCTCTCCGGGATGTGCTCGT
>BMAC01000176.1:381735-396852 GCA_014905375.1 Phtheirospermum japonicum
GCCATCCCTAATCACTGGGAAATCAACGGTGGCCAATGGGTGCTGGTGGAATTTATTATTTAGTTATTATTTTTGTTATTTTAATGGGAGAAACTTTGTAATTACTTATTTAGGGTTTAAATGACAAGTTTGATAATTATTTGGAGTAATTGACAATAGAGATGGCCATGGGTACGGTATTTTCATACTCATTCTCATACACTACAAAAAAACAGCACCTTTTCGAGGGAAAAACCGAGGGAATTGACTTCCCTCGAAAATTTTCGAGGGAAAACCGAGGGACAGTTAAATCCCTCGATTTTTTCCGAGGGAATATCATTCCCTCGGAATTTCCTTCGGAAATACGGGCGCCAAAATATGCCGCCATAATTCCCGAAGGACAAACCGAAGGATGACCGACGGAATAGTTTTCGAGGGAAATTTTCCCTCGGAATACCGAGGGATCTTTACTTCCCTCGATTTTAAACCGAGGGAAATAAATATCCCTCGGTTTTATTTTTATTTTTTTAAAATAATAATTAAATTTTCGAGGGAATAAAATTTTCTTCGGAATCATTTCGAGGGATTATGGATTCCCTCGGAATGATTTCGAGGGAAATCGAATTCCCTCGAAATTTTAATTAATATTTAAAAAAATTGGAAAAAATAGAAAAAAATAATTAAAAAATAGGATTTATTTCCGGGACGGCGAGGCGCACCCCTCCCCGCCCCGGTCGTAATTTTTTGGGTTTTATTTCTATTTTTTACTATTTTTTCGGGTTTTTTTTCATTTTTCATCTAAAATCGAATTAAATAGAAAAATCGTAAAAAACGAAACCGATCCTATCATCCTTAGGCACGTGGGGTGGTTTTGACCCCAAATTCGATCAAAAAATACCAACGAGCACGTGCGTGTCCACACGTGTCGTGGGATTCGACCAACAACAAGATACGATCGATCGATTCGATCAAAAAATACCAACGAGCACGTGCGTGTCCACACGTGTCGTGGGATTCGACCAACAACAAGATACGATCGATCGAGAGATATCTTCGCAAACTAAATAACAGCGTGAAAAATAAGGCGAGTGTCGAAGGGTCAATAGCAAACGCAAATCTGGTCGACGAGGCTTCAAATTTTAGTTCGTACTATTTTGAAGTTCACGTTTTAACTAAAATAACAAATATGCCTAGAAATGACAACGGTCAGAATTGTGTCGATGACGGTGATGAAATTCTTTCGGTGTTTAAAAAACGTGGAGAGACGTTTGGTACAAAGGGAAAAAGATTTCTAAGCAAAAAAGAATACAACGCCGCAAGGATCTACGTGTTGCTAAATTGTGTGGAGGTCGAAGAATATYTTAGGTATGAATACWRATTCCAATTTATAATGTCAATTTATACATATATATAAATGTACTAATACTTTTTTCCTGAATTGTGTAACGTTATATGTAGTATTTACACGAAGATCATTCAACGTCTCCACCCAAACATTAATGAAGATCGGATCAACGAACAATTGGAAAATGAATTTGCCAATTGGTTCAAACATTATGTAAGACGTTCGATACTGAGATGCATATCATATAATTATGGTATCTATTTATATAATATATTTCCAAAATTAAAAATAATTTGTCAATGTCATAGGCTAGAGATCGTTCGAACAATGTGATCGACGAGAACATTAGGAGTCTAGCTGAGGGTCAATCAAGATGTGTGAAAACGTATACCGGATGTAAGATAAATGGTTTTAGATTTCACACATTGGAGCACGGATCTAACAAAGCAACATCGAGCAGTGGAGTATGTATTAAAGGGTCAACTATTGGGGCCACCGAATATGATTATTACGGTCGTCTCATAGAAATTGTGCAGTTCGAATACACCGGCCGAATGAAGAAAAATACACTATTGTTCAATTGCGAATGGTTCGATCCAACAAGTGCAGGCACAAAAGTCCATCCAAATTATAAGATTGTCGATATCAATCATAAGCATAGGTTCAATCGATATGAACCTTTTGTACTTGCTTCCCAAGCTGCACAAGTATACTACTGTGCATACCCAAGTTTGAGACGAGACAAATTGGACTAGTGGGCAACGTGTAAAATCAAGGCGAGATCAAATGTTGAGTTTATCGAGCCTCTACCAGAAGAATCATTTCAAGAGGAAGCTATAGATACACGCAGTCCGATTCAACTCGACGATGTCGCTTTTCAGTTGCACGACCTCAATGATAATTACGRGGAGGAACTTGGTAATAACGAGACAAATGATGATACAGAAGAAGAGTTACTTACCGATCAAGATACGGATGAAGATGAGTTTGATGATACATTTAATAGCGAAAGTGATTAGTTTGGTTGAAATATATGTAATTTATTCTTATTGTAAAACAGACTTTTTTTATAACTACTTTTTTTAATTTGGATTTATTAATACGTTTGTTGTCTAATATATACTGGTATTTTGTAAAATACTCGTATTATTATCTAATAATTTTATCAGATGCCATTGCGTCGAGGATCCGGTAGTGTAGGTCGATCAGATATGGGATCGGCTAATCGTTTAACTGATTTCGACACCGACTACATGGGTCTCGGTAGTGATCATCCGGCGATGCAGACGCCGACGCAGACGTCGACGTCGTATACACCATCACAGACCCCGTCCGACACGGGTACATCACGGACCCGACGGCAGTTGGTCGCACCGCAGAGGGAATGGTTCAGGTTTATATTGCAGGGGCGAAGTAAGTAAATCAATAATTTTAAAATTATAATTATCATTATGATTAAATTTTATTCGTCAAAAAATAAAAACACAATTGAATACAGACTGCACAGCACAGGGGGGAGGGTGTCCACTATACTCCGTACGATCTTTGAGAGGAATCTCCATCCCGCCGGGTGGTGCTATAAGGCGGTCCCTAAGGAGACTAACACGTTCTGGTGGGAGATGTTTAAGGTAATAATTATTTTGTATCCAAATTTGTTAGTATTTACCGTAAAAATATTGTAATTATTATTTTATTTTGCAGGAGGTTTGTTATTGGGACCCGGAGGAGTATAGTGAGAAAGACATATGGAAGGTATTTTTTCCGATGATCGGGGACCTTTACGGGTAGAAGCTTAACGAGTATAAGTAGCATATTGCCTCCCATGGTGGTGGTCGGCCGGAGTGGCTGACCGAGGAGGTTATGAGGTAAACGATTATGTTATGTGTTTTCTTATTAAATTAGAATTTTTTTATTTATAGCATATAAATTATATCGCATCTTATATATCATCCATTTCAACTAGCGTTTGAAAGGTTGAGTGGGATAAGCCCGAGAACAAGGCCAAATCCGAGCAGTGCAGCAAGAACAGGAGGAGCGAGCCTGCTGGGCCGGGGACTAGGATGTCGAAGCACACGGGGGGTGCTAGATCTACTATCGACCATGCTTTGGATATAGTAAGTGATTTTAGAATATAATAATATAATATATATTTGTTTAATTTTAATGTTAATTATTTGAAAATTCTATTTGAATACAGGAGCGGGAGACAGGTGCGCCGGCTACGTGCTACAATCTTTTTAAGCGTACGCACCAAAAGAAAGACGGCGCGTGGGTCGATAAGAGATCTACTAATATTAATATGAGTCTCTTTCTTATTTTTAAATTCTTTGATTTTAACGTAAAATTTTAATAACGAGTTGTATTTCAGGAGGAGTACGAGCGACATCTGACCCAGGAATAGGAATGTGCGTCTTCCCAAGAGGAGAGTAACGAGGTTGACCAGGACCGGGTTTTCCTCGGCGTCGCCGGGTTGATCAAGGGACGGCTTTACGGCACCGACGCGTATGGGAAGATGGTGGCTGCTACGAAGGGTTTATTGAAGGGCGTCTCTTCCACCTCCTCCCAGGCTGATAGGAGCCACATGAGAGAGCTCAAGGAGCAGGTCGAGGCTCAAAGGGCGCAGCTCGAGGTGTTGCAGCAGCAGGCAGACGAGGAAAGACGACAACGTGCGGAGGAGGCAGTCGAGGAAAGGCGACAACGTGCGGAGGAGCGCCGGCAGCAGGAGGAATTTCAGGCGCGGATGGCTGCCCAGATGGCTGAGATGTATGCTCGTTTCCAGCAGCAGTTGCCCCCTCCCCATAAGCAGTACCCCCCTCCCCATCCATAGAACATTTTTACGGTTCATATAAACTTTGTTACTGTGTCAATCGAACGCATGTAATTATTCTTAAATTTTCAAATATTTTTTATAATAATTAGTTTATTTATTTATCTTTTCTTTAATTACTTTTTTCAAATTTTTGGGAATTTTAATAATTGGACAAGAACTAAAATTAAAACTAAAATTTAAAAAATTAATAAAAAAAAATTAAACTGAGGGAAAAATCCCTCAGAAACGTAAAATATATAAAAAAAAACCGAGGGAAACAAAAATAGCAAAAATCCGAGGGACAGCAAATCCCTCGGTTTTCCGAGGGAAAAGTATTCCCTCGAATTTTTGCTATTTCCGAGGGAAAAAAGATCCCTCGGAATTCTGAGGGACTTGTTTTCCCTCAGGAAACCGAGGGATTTGTTTCCCTCGGAAATAGCAAAAATACGAGGGAAACATTCCCTCGGATTGCCCTCGGAATTCCAAGAGATTGCACGGAGATGTTTTCGAGGGAAAATATCCTTCGAAATTCCCTCGGTTTCATATTTCCGAGGGAATTATTCCCTCGGAACAAAATTTTGAGGAGTGTTTTTTCGAGGGAAATTTTCCCTCGGTTTGCCCAAAATCGAGGGATTTTTCCTTAAAACCGAGGGAAAAATCCCTCGAAAATTGCGATTTTTTTTTAATGATACTTGTGTATTGAAAAAAATACTCGTTTCCTTCCCTATGCGCGTGTGTGTAGCAACTTTATGCTCAACCTGAAACCCCATTGGTTACTTAAGTACACATACTGATACCAATTACCCGCATTTTAAATATGTACGAAACACACACACACACACATACACGCTACTAAAGGAAAAGATCACTATTCTACATCTTTGCCTAACAAATTTCGGGCTAATGTGTAATTTTTTGGTAGTTCGAATACTCACTTGGCGAATTACGGAGGTATAAAAACTTATTAAAATGTAAGAATTCTAATATTTACACAATTTAATATATTTTCTTTTATTGTATTTTGTCTAATTTGATATTTCTTTTTATTATATTTGCCTAATTTAATATTTTACTTTTATTATATTTTGTCTGATTTCAATATTTCATCTTATTCTTCTAATATACAAATATAAAAGTCGTATATAATTAAGAAGAAAAATCAGAATTAGTTATCTTAATTAAAAGATAAATTACTTATAAGATAATATTAATTATAAAAATAAAACTTAATGGTGAGAATAATCTAAATAAGTTGTATTTATAATACAAGTTAAAGTAATTTCATTCTTAGAAATTCAAATATAAAATATAAGTAAATTACGAGTTATTTGCAATAACATAAGTATTTAACAAAATATTAATAACGAATCCAATGTAAACATAAAAAATATAAATTATATAATAATAATTAATTAATTATAATTAATTAATTAATTAATAATTATTAGACACTGGTACAATGCGGCACGAGTTGAGAATACGACATATTTTAAATTTCTGTAATTATATAACTAAAAATAATTAACAAGTTCAATCTAAATATTAAAATATAAAAGTATTTAATAATTATTATTATTAATTGATTGATATTAGGTATATGTTGAGAATGTTGCAACTCTTTAATTTTTATACGTATGTAAAGAAATTAATTAACGTATTTAATCTAAAAATTAAACTATAAAATTATTTAACAATAAAAATAAAAGTTAGTGATAGACATCAATGTAAGGCACAGCGGCGCCAAATCTTTCTATGGATTGCTTTTTGAGTTGAGAATACAATATCTTTTGATAATTTTATTTTAGATTTAAAAACTTTGTAACTATCACAAATACTTGTCATATTAATTTTTTGATAAAACCCGTGTAATACAAGGATGCTAATCTAGTATGTGTATTTATATATAGGGGTATAATGTGGGTCGAGTATTAAGGTACATGTACCCATATACCCATCCCTATAGAATATTATGGGTGCTTGTGTCATACCCATTAAATAGGTAATCTTCCTACCGATCATGAGTAATTTTTACGGGTATCCATAGAGTTTATTACCTATTATCATCCCTAATGAACAAGTCAATTTTTTACTTTTGTGTATTTCGTAACCAACTCTTATTAAGTAATTAAAATAATCATTTTTTTTATTTTTTATATTGAATGATTACTCGTCACATAAAATTTTCTATTAAATATATCCTATCGTAGGAGGAGAGAAGTGATGAGAATAGAACCACAAACTTGGCTGCTGTTTTACTTTTACCTACCACTATCTGATCCAATCGAGATTTATGTTAATGGTTTAGCTGAGTTGCTATATCGTGATCTTGAATGCATGATGCATCATGCACTTGAATGAGTATACGAGGAATGGGAGATGAATATACAAGTGACAAGTTATGATAATGAAATCATAAATTCATCATATATTTGTTGGACCATTCATCATAAAGTGATAAATACGTAGTAAATGAGTGTTGAATAATATACAAGACATATGAATGACTATGAAATTGTGTGAAGGATATAAATTGTCGACTTTACCTGGAACCCTTTAATTTGAAAATAAATAAATAAAACTTTCATTAAAAAATAAAATCGTCTAGATTGTTAGGTTTCAGGGTTCCATTCATCCATCGACAGCAAATAAAACTTCAGGACTTCATATATAACATAGAAGACTTTTGGTGTCGTGAATAAACATTTTTCACTTAACCAAAATTATTAGATTAAAAGTTGATTACATACAATAATAAATCAATGAATGTTAATGTTAGGAATGTGGATTATGATGCATTTAAGGCACCGTAATTACTTTCTATAACATAAAATAATTCATCTATGTAATCAAATAGGTTATACTAAAGATGCAAAGATTTCACTTGTAAATTATAAATCTCTCCCAATTGTCTTCTAATATATGATTGCCCTAATTCGGGGGAAATATATTACACACATAAAATGAGATTTCTTTTTCTTTTTTGTAATATTTTATTTTCGTTTGTACCACAAAGATAATTCAGTTATCATAATTAATATTTTTGAAATACTAATTTTTTATGATAAATAGAAATCGATGATTACAATGCTAAATATAATATTCCAATGATAAATATATTAATTTCAACACTAACTTCTTAAATTATTAATTGACATTAATAAATTTGAGAATGTCATAATTGAAAAATAATATATAAATTAATATTATATAAACTGCCAATTTTTTTAATTTATGTGAAATGACTATCAATATTAATATTAGATCAAGAGATTAATTTTTTTCCATTGCCTTTTAAAGGAAAAAGCAACTAAACATTATTCTGAAAAATATGATAAAAGCTGCAATAAGCTATATTAGGGTTCTTGCTTTTGTTCAGCCGTTTTCTTTAGGTTTTTCTTGATACATTTAAGGATAACATACCAACAATATATAGGCCTACTCTAGGAATGATCTAGAACTCTACAGCTGGTAGGTTACACGTGTAGATTAATTACAGGAGGGCAATATAGGGAAAGCATCTACACCCTAGCAGCTGTCCAGCTCTTTGTCATTGTCTGCGTTGCATGGTTCAGCTGGTACCGGCGCATGAGCTCCAGACTTTGGCAGCATGTGCATACCCTTGCTGGACCATTGTTTGGTCATCTTTTCATGCCCTCTCAATTCGAGCAAGCCTTTGGAAAAGACTATCAATTTATCTATGAGGCGAGTGAAGAATTGTCCAGACAACGGTTTGGTCAAAATATCAACAGTTTGATCAATGGATGGAACATATCTAACTGCAATGATTTTATTAGTTACTTTCTCTCTAACAAAGTGGATGTCCAACTCAAAATGTTTGCTTCTTGGATGATTCACAGGATTAGCAGATAAAGCAATGGCTCCTTGGTTATCAATCCAAATAACTGGAATTTTTTGTTCAGAAACTCTCAACTCATTCAATAAGGACTGCAACCAGATCACATCACAAACAGCTGCAGCCAAACTCCTATACTCTGCCTCTGTGCTGCTTCTTGAAACAGTTGGTTGTTTCTTAGAGCTCCATGTTATCAAGTTATTTCCTAAAAAGATGTTGAAACCAGATGTGGACCTTCTATCATCCAAATCAGAGGCCCAATCAGAGTCTGCATATCCTGTGGTTTGCATTTTGTCTGACCTTCTGAACATCAATCCATGGTCAAGAGTACCTGCTAGATACCTTAAGATTCTCTTCACTGCTCTCCAATGTCTGTCCAATGGATTGTGCATGTACTGACTCACTTTGTTCACACTAAAATTTATATCAGGTCTAGTGAGGGTTGCATATTGTAGTGCTCCTACCACCTTTCTGTGTTAAAACTGACTTCAATTGGATTCCCATGATTCTTGGACAAGCTAGGACTGCTTATCATTGGTGAAGGTTGAGGCTTGGCTCCCATCATACCTGCCTTTTCTAAAACATCCTCAATGTATTTTTTCTGATTCAAGTGTAGCAGCTCACCTATCTGTTTGATTTCAATTCCCATGAAGTAACTCACAGTTCCCAAATCCTTTAAGGAAAAAGGTCTTCTTTAACTGATCAATCAATTCTTCTACTTCAGCACCATTGTCACCTGTAATTATGATGTCATCCACATAGGTGGCCACAAGGGTACAGTAATTGTAAATATGCCTGATGAAAAGAGAATTGTCTGACTTTGAAGGTTTGAAGCCAAAGGAAGCCAAAACTTCTCCTAGTTTGAGGGACCAAGCTCTTGAGGCTTGTTTCAGACCATAAAAGGACTTCTGCAGCTTACAACACAATTTTTCTTTACCTTTTACCCCAAATCCTTTAGGTTGCTCCATGTACAATTCAGTGTCTACACCATTCAGAAAAGCATTATCAAAATCCAATTGCCTCATTGTCCATCCTTGGCTAAAAGCAATGGAAAGTACAACTCTCAGGGTGGATGGCTTAATCACAGGGCTGAAAGTGTCTGTGTAATCCAAGCCTGGCATTTGAGTAAATCCTTTGGCTACTAATCTGGCTTTATGTCTCGCCACAATTCCATCTGAGTTCCTCTTTAGTTTGTATATCCACTTGCAAGCTATCAACCCCTTGTCTGGAGGCAAAGGTGCTAAGGTCCAGGTTTTATTCTTAATGAGAGCTTCATACTCCTTTTTCATTGCTTCTTTCCATTATGGGATCTTCATTGCTTCATTAGGTGATTGTGGTTCCTCAGGGTTCCTCTTCTGTGTGTTGTAGACTTTAGGCTTGTGGATTCCTGCCTTTGCTCTTGTCCTCATTGGGTGCTTATTTTCTGTTCCTCTCTGCATAGGGTTAGTAACAACACATGTATCCATATTCTCAATAGGCAATTCAGCAATTAAATCACCACTATTTATAGGTAGAGTTTGGCTGGACAAGTTTTGAGGACTGAGGGTGGTAGAGTTAGGGCTACTGTGTGGAGTTCTGTCTGAGCTGGATCTTTGGCTATGTGGTGAGTGTTGTATAGGACTATTATTTTGCTGTTCTGATTCAATGTACTTGGAGTTAGGTTTCATCAAGTGTTGGCTTTTAACTAAAGGTGGAGCAAGTATGGGCTCCATGGTGTTGGTTTCTCCCGCAGTGACTGAATCCTTGTTAGGTAAAACACCTTTGTCAAAAGGAAACTTGCTTTCATCAAAAATCACACGTCTGGTGATCAACACTTTTCTGTTAGCTAAGAGAACTTTATAGCCTTTGAATTGAGGACTGTAGCCAATAAAAGTGGCTGACTCACTTCTAAACTGCAACTTATGTTTGTTATAAGGTCTAAGGAAAGGATAACACATACATACAAAGACCTTCAAGTGAGAATAATATGGTTGTTGGCCATTTAGTGCTTCAAAGGGTGTTTTGAAGTGGAGGAGTTTGGATGGAGTCCTATTGATGAGATAGGTGGCTGTGATGAAAGCATCATCCCAATAGGCTTGTGGTAATTTGGATTTGGATAGCAGACTTAAAGCAACTTCTACAACATGCCTGTGTTTTTTCTCTGCCAAGCCATTTTGCTTAGGAGTGTAAGGGCAAGAATTCTATGAATAATTCCACTAGTTTCAAGACACTCTCTGAGAGGTTTGAACTCAGTTCCACCATCACTCTGCAATATTTTGATCTTCCTGTTATACTGGTTTTCAACCAAGTTTTTGAAATGGATGAAGACATTGTAGGTGTTAGATTTGGCTTTCAACAAATATATCGAAGTGTATCTTGTTTTATGATCAATGAAACTCACATAATAAACATATCCATTGGTGGACTTAACAGGAGAGGGGCCCCATGTGTCAGAATGAATGAGATCAAGAACACCATAATTATCAGAATTGGAATTATAAAAAGGGAGTTTATGAGACTTTGCTTGTAAACAGGAACAACACAAAAGTTCATTATTATTGCAGGAGAAAGGAATATTACAAGCTTCTAAAGCCTTCTTAACAATCTCAAAAGAGGGGTGTCCTAATCTAGAATGCCACATTTCTAGACTATCTTTATTCTTGGCTCTATTGTAACTGAAAACTGCAGGTTGATGAGGGAAATTTTGATCGACAGTGGTGTGATGTGATAGCTGATTGTTTCTGGGCAGACTGAAGTAGTAGAGGCCTCTTTCAAGACTCCCTTTGAGAAGAACCTCCTTGGTTGATAGATCCTTCACAAGACAGAACTCATGATGAAATTCAAAAAAGACTTTATTATCTTTTGCAAACTGTGAAACACTCAAAAGGTTTTTGCTGATTTTTGGAACATGAAGTAAGTCTTTAAGATGGAATATATGAGAGTTTAATGGTGATTTAATAGATGAATTACCATAATGAGGTATTTGAATACTTGAACCATTAGCAAGCTGGACTTTGTCTGTTCCTTCATACTCAGATGCTATATTCAAGTTGCTCAGATCACAGGTTACATGATTGGTGGCTCCTGAATCAGGATACCACCAAGAATTCGATGCTTCTTCATTTTCTATGTTGGCCAAGTTAGCTGCAGGATTCTGAAAGTTACCCTTGTTTGTATTTTGGTTGTTCCGGTTTGGAGGTGTGTAGTTCTCATCAAACCTGTGGTAACAAACATCAGCAGTATGGTTAGAAAGTTTGCACACTTGGCATCTTGGCTTGTTGTATCTGCCACCTCTACCTCTTGAACTTGATCCACCTCTGAATGACCCTCTTGCTCCTCTGTTGCTAAACTGCCTTCCTCCTCTGCCTCTGTAGGAATTTAGTGAAAAATTTCCTCTTCCTCTGGAGTAGTGTCCCTGGCCTTGATGAGTGTGGTTAATGGAGGGTAGAGAGCCTTCATTGTTGAAGTGGGATTGGATAATCCCTTCAAGTCTAGTTTCAAAGCTGGTGAGAAGGGCCTGGACTTCTCTGATGCCACATGGGGTGACTCTACAGTTGATTCCAACCATTACAAGGTTGTAATCACTTCCTAAGCCTCCTAGGATTGTCATGATCTGTTCTTGCTCACTGATCTGTTGTCCTGCAGCTCTCAGGAGGTCACTCAGTTGTTTGATCTTATTCAGATAGTCCCTCATGCTCAAGTTACCTTTCTTGATGTTGCTGAGTTGGTACTTGTAATCTAGGATCTTGGCTGTAGATTCATGAGCAAAGCTTATCTCCAGGCTGTCCCAGATCTCCTTGGATGTTGTTAGTCCAACGGTGGATATGAGCAGGTTCTCAGATAAAGATGATAACAGCCATGATGCAAGGAGCTGGTCTTGTTTTTGCCAGGAAGAGCATGCTGGATCAAGGGCTAGATCAGATGTGCCTGATGTGAAGTGTATTGGGGCAACTTGTTTTCCATTTAGATAGCCTTCTAAGTCATAACCTCGAACAACAACTAAGATCTATTGTTTCCAAACTAAATAGTTATTTTCATTGAGTTTAGTAGTGGTCAATTGACACTGGGCTGTATTATTTGGCTTTGATCTGGTGTGGAATTTGAGGTAGTTGTAGAGGAGGTGGACATGTTTATAGGTCAAAGAAGCGATTTTTTTTTTGAACAAGGCAATGAAAATGACAGCACAAAGGCAGCAGGTTACCCTGCTGCTCTGATACCATAAAGGAAAAGGCAACTAAACATTATTCTGGAAAATATGATAAAAGCTGCAATAAGCTATATTAGGGCTCTTGCTTTTGTTCAGTCATTTTCTTTAGGTTTTGCTTGATACATTTAAGGATAACATACCAACAATATATAGGCCTACTCTAGGAATGATATAGAACCCTACAGCTGATAGGTTACACATGTAGATTAATTACAGGAGAGCAATATAAGAAAAGCATCTACACCCTAGCAGCTGTCCAGCTCTTTGTCATTGTCTGCGTTGCATGATTCAACTGGTACCGACGCATGAGCTCCAGACTTTGGCAGCATGTGCATACCCTTTGCAGGACCATTGTGTGGTCATCTTTTCACCTTTACATAAATTAATTCTCTCCATTTTAATCATCATTATGACGTATGCACAAATCTCCTGTCTGCTTGGGGAATGTAGGAAAACAGAAAATAACAAAAATTAACTAATGCACCACTCGTGCACAATGTTTAAGTTATGATTATCTTTTTGATAATGGTATTAATATAACCTCCCACAAGAAAAAGGTTTGAAAACCATGAAATAATATAATTAGGAAATTTCTGTTTAAAATGTTGTTTTGTCTTGTATTCCAATACACGAATGAATATTACATCTATATAATATAATAGAAAAATCCACAATTTTAAATTGAAAATTGATATGATAAATTTTATATAAATAATAATCATAAGATAAAATTATTTTAAAATAAAAAACTCAATCTGTGAGGCGGCGGAGGAAAGGCCAGGCCAGTTTTTCTATCTGTCGTTTTCGCTTCAACTTTCAAAATGGCCACCAAAAGTAGAATATATTAATTATTTTTATTTTATTTTTATTTCCGTAAGTATTTATTAATATAATTTGATGAACCAATCATTTCTATTTTTAGATGGAATGATAGGGCATCACATTAATATTTTATATAAGCTTCGAATACTGTTCTGGTCAAAAGTTATCAATTTGGGAATCAATGGTAGTTGGACTATTGATGATCAAATTCTGATAATCTATTTTTTGCATTCTGCTCTCCCCATTAAGTGAATTCGGTTCCTTTTATAATGACTCTCCTTTTAATTTGATCATAATTAAATCCTATAAATAGTAATAGAGCAATAAAATAAGAAATAGATAACAAATATAAAAACAAAAAGAATATATGGTGTGATTAATAAAACGAAAAAAAATCTCTTATTTTGATACCTTGATATCGAGTTGGAATTGATGCTACATGACCTAAATAATTATTACATCTGATTCACAATACTTGTTATTTTAACAAAAGAAAGTTGATTCACAAAGTTGTTCTGCATTTTTAATGCATATTGATAAATATTATTTATGAATTCTACCTTAAGTATATGAAATGCCTTTCTTGAAAACGAGAAAAATATTTTAATATAGGGATAATTTTTTTTTGCCCCCCAAAGTATGCAGTTTTTTTCATTTTGCCCTCCAAAGTATTTTTTGTTCCACTTTACCCCCTGATGTACAATAATTTTCGACGTTGCCCCCCAAACTTTATTTCCGGTGGAATATTCCTTTTAGATTCCATCGGCGGGCAGTTGGGGGGCAAAGTGAAAGAATCTTATAGTTTGGGGGGTAAAGTGCAAAAAATCTTATAGTTTGGGGGGCAAATTAAAATAATATAAATATTAAATTTTTGTTTTAAAATTTTATATTTGAAAAACATATATAATTTTTATCTTATACTCACACACACACAAAGTTGTCAATACAATTCCAATTAAAAAAAAAAACACATAAATTTTCAATTAATATTTATAATTTTCTAAATATAAATATTGTCAATACATCTTTTATATTATTAAAATATGAAACACATGACTAAGTATATGTTTTTCAAATATAAAATTTTAAAACAAAATTTTAATATTTGTATTATTTTAATTTGCCCCCCAAACTATAAGATTTTTTGCACTTTACCCCCCAAACTATAAGATTCTTTCACTTTGCCCCCCAACTGCCCGCCGATGGAATCTAAAAGGAATATTCCGCCGGAAATAAAGTTTGGGGGGCAACGTCGAAAATTATTGTACATCAGGGGGTAAAGTGGAACAAAAAATACTTCGGGGGGCAAAGTGAAAAAAACTGCATACTTTGGGGGCAAAAAAAATTATCCCACAAACATTTACCAACTAAATTTAAAAATATTGGCATGATGCCTCGTATCAGAGTAAAATACTTATCGCGCGCACGCGTGTGTATATATATAATATTATATATATATATATATATATATATTATATATATATATATCTTGTTGACTCAATTTGTGAATTGAACACAAAATCTTGCAATTGAATTATTCCACAATTTGGAGCCATATCAATTAACTTAGCCCACAAATTAGGCCCATAGTGAACCCACAAAATTTTGCCAATTGAATTGTTTCTTAAGATCTGAATTCATCTAATCTTTGCTTCTCAACATAAGCGTGAGATACTATAAAACAAAAAAAATACATAAAAATGATAATAATTTCTAGAAATCAAATAACATATTTTAATTCGGATCTAAAATACAATTCATATATAACAAGTGTATTTAGATTGATTTAGATCGAAATTATTAAAACAAAAAAACTAAAAAGTACACAAATTTAGATCAAAGATGTTAATTCAGAAGTTTCAACATATCGAAAATTTGTTAAATTAGATCAGAGTTTAAATTTTGCTTCTCAAGAGACGCGGAAAATACAGAACAAACGGGAAAAATAATGTTGCGAAATTAATTCTTGGCAATAATTCCTATTTTGTTATTTGTATTTTTTGGGCACAAAAATAAGTTAGGAAACTAGATTTAGAAATATATTGTGTTTCCTAGTTTATGTTTAAGACTTTATTAGTTTCCTATATTGGTTTTTAGGATTTGTTTTAGGTATTTACAAGTTT
>BMAC01000176.1:396877-420671 GCA_014905375.1 Phtheirospermum japonicum
TAATTATATTAATCATTCGGTAATTATAATCTTATATAATAATGTACTCATGATTAATATAGTATTTAATCACACTTTTTATACAAATAATAATATCAAATGATAATTTTATTTTTCGTATCATAATATTATAATGCATATACGAAATACACATTTATTTTATTTTGTTCAATCATAATACATAATAATATATTATTATGTTACTTAGCCTAATAATTTACATAATACTTATTCATGTGTTTCATATTTAATAATATAAAAGATGTATTGACAATATTTATATTTAGAAAATTATAAATATTAATTGAAAGTTTATGGGTTTTTTTTTTTTAAATTGGAATTGTATTGACAACTTTGTGTGTGTGAGAGTATAAGATAAAAATTATATATGTTTTTCAAATATAAAATTTTAAAACAAAATTTTAATATTTGTATTATTTTAATTTGCCCCCCAAACTATAAGATTTTTTGCACTTTACCCCCCAAACTATAAGATTCTTTCACTTTGCCCCCCAGCTGCCCGCCGATGGAATCTATAAGGAATATTCCGCCGGAAATAAAGTTTGGGGGGCAACGTCGAAAATTATTGTACATCAGGGGGTAAAGTGGAACAAAAAATACTTCGGGGGGCAAAGTGAAAAAAACTGCATACTTTGGGGGGCAAAAAAAAATTAGCCCTTTAATATATTATAACAATTACTTTTATTTCTTATTTTTTATTTTTTTACACAATGTTAAAATGACGAATATATATCATTTACGTTCATAAATATTTAGTGCAACACTCTTGTGAGACCGGACTAACAGATCATCCGTTAGGCCAAAATTTCATACAAATACATCATAATACAAAATTCAATACATTACAGAGAAAAACCAATACATCATATTACCAATACGCTATAATATAAAGACCAATACATCATAAAACGAGTTAGAGAATTATGAAAAATTAATTATAGTACAAAAATCAATACATTATAGTATCAGGTCATCTGACCTAACGAGTTATCACCGACAATCTGCTTTAACACAGGTGTTTGTCAAATATTTATGAGATTCTTTCTTTCTATCTTCTTTGGTGTGACTCTGGGGGATGCTGATTGTTTCTTTTATGGGCTTCATTTGCATTTTTAATCCAAGCTAGAAGTGTTTTTCGATAGGTGTCATTTGGAGCATAAAAAAATGGTTTCTAGTGTGCTTTCATTCATGAAATGGTCATAACTTTGGAGTAAAGTGTTGGAAGAATTTAGTCAAGAACAACAAAATTCCTTGCTGGTTCATAATTTACATATTCAGACAACAAGTTTTTTTTAATCATTGTTTATTACGAGTGGGCTTAGCTATTGATTGCTAAAGGTGTTTTTCAAGATGCTTATTTAAGCTTGTGATAAGAGTGTGTGTGTGGATTTTGTTGTGAGATTTTGATTTAAAACAAGCATCTCCTTTTAGTATATATAATACATATTTTTGTACATGCTACGGCAAAAATCTACACTATCAAGTGTCGAATACGAATCTTCTAGGTGTCAATTTTATTTTTTTAAATGTCATAAAATATATGGATATTCTATTTCTGCACCTAAGCCGTTCTAGTTTAATGTTGGTTTATCACTTTGGACATATGTTATTACCATTATTAGATTATGTACAATGATGTGGGGAATTGGAGGTGGAAAGTGATGTCAGCGGTAAGTAACTTATTTGACATGACTCTAAAAGCATCTTTAATGGGGGTTTTGTTGGGGAGGGATAGGGAGGTGATCTTATATATTGGGAGGGGTAGTGGGGAGGGGAAGAAAATGAAGGAAAAGAGGGAGAAAGTAACATGGGAACCAATAGAACTGGTGCGTGCACTGAACGCGTCGGAAAGAGAGTGGGGCGCTGGGCCCCACCTCTACAAAGAACATCTTTTTTGCTTTTTCTTTTTTTTTTTTCTCTTTCTATTTTTCTTCCGTTTCCTCCTCTTTCTTCTTGTCTTTTTTCTTTTTCTTTTATTTTTATTTATTATTATATATATATATATATATAAATTAAAATAATTTATTGTAAAATAAATAAATATTCATACATAAGAAATTTAAATTTTATTATTAATTAAAATTTCAAAGTATTTACATGAATATTAATTACAAATGAAATTTTTTTTAAGAATAGATATATAAATATAATAGAGTTTATATATATAAAATTAAAATTAAAAAATTATTTTCTACACTTTCCTGCCGGCATGAAAGTGTATAAATAGAGTTTATATATATAAAAATTAAAAATAAAAATTATTTTCTACACTTTCCTGCCGGCAGGAAAGTGTGTAAATAGAGTTTATATATATAAAAATTAAAAATAAAAATTATTGTAATAAAATAAGTTTTCAAACTTTAAAAAAATAAAAATTTATTATTAATTAAAATTTTAAATTACTCATAAATATTAATTATTATAAATAATATATATATATATATATATATATATATAATTTTTATATTCATAAAATGTTTAAATAGATAATAGATAAATATAATTGTATTGAAATATAAAAAGTATAAATGAAAATTAATGGGGAACATGTGGGACCCATGAATAGTAAGTTTGTTGGTAGGGTGAATAAATAAGATGAAAAGGGGTTGGGGAGGGGAAGGAGAGGGAAATGATGTGGAGGGTACTTTTGATGTGGCGGAGTGAGAATTGAAAAATGGGGAGGGGATGGGTAGGGTTGTTAAAGATGCTCTAATAATGTGGGGAAAATGGAGAGGTGAATTCTAGAAATTATTGTTTTAATTTATTAAAATAAAATTATAATTAAAATAATTAAAAGTCTTACAAGTATTCAAATAACTAATAACCTTACAATTTTTTTATTAAGAAATCCGATTTTTTCTACATTTTTTTTCATATTTACTTATGTTATTCATTATTTTTTGGGAATTTACTTAAATCATTTTATTTTATTTTTTGAATTAAGATATTACAAGTTATGAGAAAGTTATATTTTGTTTTTCATTTATATATTCTTCTATTTTATTTGATATTTTTGTGATTTAAGAAACAATAAAAAGAAAAAAAATACAGATAAAACTAATATGTACCGTTGAATCTCCAATAATAATTTAATCTCAGCCGTCTAAAATTTATAAAAAGTAATAATGAAAACTCTGCGGGCCACACAGTTTTGTTGTGCCTCCTTGGCTTCATGGCCCCTCTTCCCCCGCGTTGGAGCGTATCCATACAAGGAAAGTGATTTTCGGGAATGATTTTACCGTGCATTGGACATATTCTTATTGGAGATATGATAATTGCAGCAACTAATACTTAGGTACATACTGAATACTCCCCCATTCCATATTAATAGTCTACGGTTAAATTCACACAGGTATATAGTTAAGATATTAATTTATATATTATTTTCCAATTTTGCCCTTCTCGAATTTATAAATATCAATTAATAATTCAAAAAGTTGGTGTTGGAATTAATATATTTGTATTGAAATATTAAAGTTTATACTGTTGTCAACAATATTTCATTGACCAAGAGATGAATTAATATTTTAAGAAATATTAATTACCGGTATGTGTGAAAATAAAAAATTAATGATATATTAAATATGATAATTAGATAATTTTTATGGTACAGACGAAAATATAATACCGAACTATTTCTTAGAGATGGAGTAAATAAGTTTTTGAAATAGGTGTAATAACATACCGAACAAGTCAACTAGAAATCATGAGTGACCGAAAGTCAATATATGTGTGCTAAGAGCATCTTCAATGGGTACTGTTATTTGAATAAAAAGTCAGTCACGTCACCAAGTTAAAAGCAGTACATATAATTCATTCTCCAATGCGTAATGCGTAGTGTCTTAGGCACTGTTGTGGTGACATGGAAAAAAATAATTTCAACACTTTCAATCGCACTATCTGATTTCTGAAAGAATGTTAAACAGAATAACGTAGCAAAAGTTTAGGAACTCATGTTTTACTCTATCGGTTTGGACTCTAAATTTATCTAGTTGGTCAAACTTATCTGCATTATTTATATATTTTTTATTTTATTATTAAAAAAATAAATGTCCACATACACAAAATTATTGCCGTAAACTCTTTATGTATTGGAGATAACTTTTAAAACAAAAATTTATTCTTTTTGTCAAAAGATTAGCATTGGAGATGCTTTAAGAACTAAGCATACTTTCGATGTTATCTCCTACATTTTAGGTTCTTTCATCTCATTTTGAAATGAGAATTTTTTGTTTTTATTTTTTTAAAGTGAAATATTAGTATTGAAATGAGTAATTCTTACACGCCTTCGCATTTCATAAATATTATTTTTTTTCTTTTATTTGTATGTATTTATTTTAATAATAATAATAATAATAATAACAACAACAACAACAACAACAACAACAACGATAACAATAACAACAATAACAATAACGATATAGTATTGACCGTAGGGTGGTGGCCCCCGTCACTGTCTCCAGGCCAACCGGAAATCTTTCCACTAGTGGAAGATTTTTCAGTGGATTTTTTTCCCCAAAATAATTCTAACTATATGTTCGAAAATCAGGTTGATCGGCCGCCGCTGCCAGGCTAACTGAAAAACTTTCAGACGGGACTTTTTTTTTGCGAAATATTATTATATTATGTTCGAAAATCAGGTCGATTAGAATTTTTTTTGCACCTGTAACTTATTTTGGCGATTTTTTTTTTTATTTTTTGTACCAAAAAGTTTTTCTTACTATATTTCCAAAATTTTATTCCTTAATATCCAAAATTTTCTTACTTGATAGCCAAAAAGTCTTATTAGATTGCAAAAGTTTCTTGTTTTTATGTATTTCTTACTTATTATACACAAACAATTTTATTCATGCAAAAAAAAAAAATTATATTTATTTGATGGCAAAATATTAATTGAGAATCTCTTGCTTGATAATAGGAAAAAAATTCTTACTTTTTTAGCTAATTTGTTATTTTATGCATCGAACTGTTTGTCCGAAAAAATAAAAAGAAAAAAAAAACTCGCCCACGACAAGCGATCGGTGAAAAAATCGCATACGGTTGGTGTATTTAAATATATTATAAGTACTTGTGGTGTAAATAAATATTAATTTTTATGACTCATTATCTCTGATCCATACTTATTTTAAAGTTAGCTCGTATAAAAATTACACATTTTTGCATTTTTGGCTCAAAATGAGAATAGATGAGATCATAATCTTGGTAGTTTGTTGTAGTGTAGCCAAAATTTTAGTTGGATAAATTGTAAACTTGATTGTTTTAAAGGATGTTTCTTGTTTTTGTAATTAATAGGAACTCTAAAAATGTATTTATTTCATTGTAAATGTATTTATTTCTATTAAATGAAAATAGTGTCGTAAATAAAAATAGTATCGTGAAGGCATCGTAAATATTTCATATATTTTAATGTGTTCAGTTTATTAAATATTGGAATTCTAAAAAATATTATATTTTCTTAGTTTCATCGTAAATAAAAATCTATTTTCATAGAACGTGTCATTTCATAGACTATAACAATGTAATTATATTTTTTATTATTAATTTTTACACGAAAATCTAATGTAAATATTCTTAATGTCGGAAACACTGGAAATTGTAAAGGTAAACTATAGAAATGAAATTGACATCATTGGCGCAACCATGATTAGACAGCACTGAAAAGGGTCGAAACATAGTTATGCATATATTAATTCCTACCTAGCCTCTAGCCTTGGAAATGCTTTTTGACTAATTAATTTCATTTTGAGGACAAATTTTACCAAGTTTGGAAAACTTCCACTGAAAGCAATTTTTGTATGATTCTTGTGGTTGACTAATTTACTCGAACTAAAAGGTTGTGTGACATTCACTCTGATACTTTTTAATTTTAAAAAAATATATTATTCTCTAACAAATTAAAGTGTTTTTTTTAGTTAAAAATGTATCAAATTTTTTTAACCAGTTAGTATAAAAGTAAAATTTTGTTTCGAAGTATTATATTTGAAGAAAAATTATGTATCATTTCTATCTCACCGTGGAACGGTTTTGCATCACGTAATTATTGGCAAAAATGATGTTGTAACTAAATTTTACAAATATATATAAGCACTGACCCCTTTCTCAAATTATACCTACGTATCAATAATTTTGCAAGATAATTTTAAATTTTATTGAAAAACATTTATCGATAATTATTTAATTGCAATAATTTTACCTCTAATTTATAATTATTACTGATAAATTTCTGTAGGTAAATTATATGTTTTTTTTGTTTTTTTTTTAACATTGCGTGAGACCTATTGTATTATGAATGAATATACATATGGCTCAGAGATGATTCAATTAATGGAACGTGGTTGTTGATAATAAGTTGGAAACATAATCATGATAGTCTAAGCTTGTGCAACATAAAATTTGGTTGCAGAAGTTAATTATTCGTCATTACAAGTGGAAATTCATCTTTGCAAGTCAAAGAGGAAGAAGTTGGAATTAAATAATAGGGAAAAAAAATATTTTGCCTTCCAGACTATTTCGATTTTTATATTTTATCATACGAATTTTTTTTTCGACAAACCATCATTTGAACTATATGCGAATTGCATTTTACTTTTTATACCACTTTTTTGTGGTGTTGTGATAAAAAAAAATGGATGGCGTGGCGCAAACGGGTTGTGCCACATCATCCGATTTTGATTACAAAACCACAAAAAAAGTGGTATAGGGGTAAAATGCAATTCGCACATGGTTCAAATGGTGGGTTGTTGAAAAAAAAAATCGTAAGATAAACCGTAAAAATTAAAATAATCTGGGGACAAAAAATAACTACCCCTAAATAAAAAAAATTAAAAAAGATATCCCATTACTTCGCGCGTGTGTATTATTCATTCTTTCATATATTCATCCAAAGTAGAGCTGTAGTTTGGCAAATTAACAATGGGAAAATCATTTTAAAGGCAGTTTACTGCATTTTAACAAAATTTTATATCACTCAAATTAGTTAAGACTAACTAATTAACAAAAAAAAAAAGTGGTTACAACAAAAAGTCAACAAGATCACGGGCAACTTAGCAACATAAAAATCATATGAAGTTCTGATTTGGGACTTATTTATTTATTTATAGTTAATTTCAGTTTGCTATGATAACGTATGATATTTATCTAGTATGTCGAGATTTTTGGCATTGGTGTGTTTATCTGCACGTCAGGTGTGGGGTCATGGCGGCAAGTTATTATGTATATCATATATTTAGGTAAAAAATATATTTTAAATATATGTTAAATGTTTATTTTTATTAAAATAATTTTTTATATTTGTTGTAATATATTTTTATTTTTACTATGATAAGTTTAGGCTCTACTTGATTTAGTCTTTTGAAAGTACTTATACCTTATTCTATCTCAATAAGTTCTTATAGATTGTTTGGTAAGAACCAAGAATAAACTGTAATAATTTATTTTGCATATTAAACTTTTATTGTAAAAGATATTTTATTTATAAACTAATATATTGCTTTATATTTTACGTAAATATTTTTATTAGTCATAAGTAAAATTTTATTTATTATTATAATTATTCTTTTATTATTTTCATGTATTTGTCTTATTTTTTGAAAAAAAATATTTCGGGAAGTCTTTATTAATTATTTTAATTTTAATTTTATGTATAATATTTTATATTTCTTAATTATATTTATATTGGTAAATTAACCTTTAATCAGTTACTTTAATCAACTAATATACCAAGCACTAATATAAAATCATCTAACAACTATCATCTATCAACTATCAGTTATTAGTCATCAGTTGTTCAAATTAGCTCAACCAATTAACCTTTACATTTATGAACACATAACATGAATAAAAATATTCATAATTGCTGCAATTAAAATGTTCATGTCTGTTTTGATAAAAACCTATCTCTACAATATCAATATATATTTTTAGTAAATGTATATGTGTGTTTATATGTTAATCGTGTGCAGTATGATGAATATAAATCTTAATGTGATTAATGTACAACTTTTTCATAATATAGATGAATATGTTACGATAGTATGATCAATTTTAAAAATGTACATTCTCACTGTATTAAATGTCCATTTTCGTTGTATTAAATGTTCATCTTTGGGTGTACTTACGTCATAATGGTTGAGCCATGGCTGGGTGGGCTATAGTTTTTTATTTTATTATTTTTAGTTGATAGATTTAAAAAAACATAAAATTAGCTTATTTTAATTGCACTAGCAGATATTAATTTTATATAATCTAACTCCACTTAAATTATTTTAGCCAAAACTCATAAATTCTATCAATGATGATTGGTAATTTGGAAGAACTTTCTATATCAAACGATAGTTTATATGCATTATTTAATAATTAATGAACTTTTTTGAAAAATGCATAACACATCTTCGATAACTTATCTCTTATTTATATTACTATGTAATATTTGAAATTAATATAAAATATTTTACAAGTATTTTTAGAGGCACAAATACTTGGCTTTAAAAAGTAAGTTTTTAAGACAATTTTGAGTTAAATTGTTTGTTTTGTTCTTATGTCTCACACCAAGAAAGTTCCAGCCATTATTTAAATGGTAATAATATTGTCATGTCCAAAAATATTATTCAAACAATTGACGTATGTATGTATATATGTCCAAATAATATTGTCGTGTCCAAAAATATTATATATATATATATATATATATATATATATATTCGGGCTAGCTTAGGATAAAAAAATGTCTTGGCTACACTTACAATTAAGTCACTTTAAAGGGTCGATTGGTTGAGTAGCTATAATAACTTATTTACCCCCAATTTATTCATTCATGCTGTTTGGTAAAAATTTCCAATCAACTCTTGATAGCTATTAGGAAAGTATCGTTTCGAAAAAAGTTACAATTCGCAGCCTTTTCTAATCAGCTGATAGCTGATCGGATAATTTTTTTAATCATTTTCCTTTATAAAATACTTTTATATACTAACATATTATTTTATACCTCTACATAAATATTATTTTTAGACATAATAAAATATTTATTTATCAAAGTAATTATTTTTGTATAATGTTTATATTTTTCTAGGAAGTCTTCATTTATTATTCTAAATTTATTAAATATTATTTTTCATATACTAACATATTATTTTATAGTTATACATTAATATTATTTTTATACATAAGAAATTTATATTTATCAATATAATTATTTTTGTATCATTTTATATATTTTTTTCTCTTCATTTTTAAAATATTTTTTAAGAAGTCCTTATTTATTATTCTAATTTTTTTTATTTTTCTTGATTTTTATGTATATTGTTTTTCTTAATCTCTCAATTATATATATGAGGACTTCTAGTACAGTGACTTTATGATATCTCTAACCCTTTTAATCAATAAATTTATTTAAAAGATTCTTATTTATTAACATAGTGATGTGTCAATAAATAATTAGATTACCATACATGAGTATATAAAGTGAAAATACCGTAAATTTTCCTACATACATATACGTGCGTGTGTTTCATACGTGATATTCATACAAGTATTAGATGAAACATGAAATGAGTAAAGAATGTTGATTAAAGTTAAAATTAGAGTGAAAGCTTTATGTTACAAGTTTTCTTGTAGAAAGTTTCAAGGGTGATCGGCTGTTAAGCCTTTATACAAAGGCCATAAGGAACAATATAGCTATTAGCTAGGCACACTAAATATATATGTTGATCTCTTGTCAAGTTGATGCATGCTAGCTAGCAGATACTTCTTTTAAGAGGCAAGTTTCAAAGCATTTACTTATAGGCTTTTAAAAGAGGCCAGAGGGTATTTTCAACAGTTGAGTAATATATCTATTTTGAATGGAGTTTTTAAAAAATATATATGAATAAAATAAACAACAAAAACGTAACTAAAAATTCAAATAATGACATTACCATAAAAATATGAAGTTTAGAATTCTAGATATTATAAGAGGGTGAAAGTTTTTAAATAGTAAAAATCAAGTTTTGGGCCACAGGTTCAAATGCCAAAATGACTTTAGATACTACTCGGAATGAACCAACAACTGGTTCGCAGTTAAATCGGAAGAAAAAAAATAAAAAGTGGTTTTCATTCCAATCTAAAATTTATGATTGCTTCTCAATATGTGGATAAATTGGTGTTTTAAATGGTTTATTAAAACACATCCCGTAATTTTTATTCTTTCAAAACTCTAGAAATGAGATTCTTGGGGTTCAAGATTATTTCGATTAAATTGAGAGCTTCACGCATATAAATATAATGGACAACATTCTTGTTAGGTCAGACTAACGATCATCTGTTGGGCTAAAATTTCATATCAATACATTATAGTGTAAAAATCAATATATCACAGTACAAAAACTAATATATTATAGTATCGGATCTGACCTAATGGGTCATAACCCGTTAATCTTGACTAACACAAGTGTTTGTCGAATATTAATTTTCTATTAGCCTAAAATGGCCCTAAGTGTAACTTGTTCATAGATCGATTAAGAAATATTTCGTTGAGTAGGGTCAGGTATAGGAGGATCTAGGCAATATGGCCTATAATATTCTCTGATATGTTTAATTCAAAAAACTGGTAAAAAGGGGAATCCTCTAATTACAATTACCACGATGGTACTATTAAAAGTGCAGTCAAACTTATCCAATATATTCGGAGCAAAGGAGAAGATTAAAAAAAAAAAAAAAGAAAAAAGAAAGAAAAGAACAAACAGAAATAAAATTTTAAAGCCTCGAGTCATTGTACCGTAGACTTAGGTGCACTTATTATTACATCTAACTAGTACATATTATCATATATAAAATCTTAAATTTATAATCTAAAATCTTGAAATGGAAAAATAAATCTTAAACTCTACACTTTTTATTATATATCATTATATAATTAATATATATCATCATATATAACTAATATATATCATCATATGTCTAATATATAATTAAAATCCTAAATCTATAATCTAAAATTTTAAAATAAAAAAATAATTTTTAAACTCTACAATTTTTTATTATATATCATTATATAATTAATATATATCATCATATATAATTAGATAATAATAAACTTGTGTAAACTACACGTATATCCATGTAACGATGTAATATATTGTCCATGGTTCAAATACTAGTCAACATATTTTCAAAGGTGAGGAAATAGTTTCTTTATTTAGAAAGTAGCGAATAATTGTAAAAAGAGAGAGAAGATGTTGATAACAAGGTTTTTATATTCAATAATTACAGTAAAGTGGAGAGGAGATAATAAAAGTCGAAAAAACTAGAAATTGCATAAATCAAACTTCTAATGAATATCATTTCAAATGGTAAACATTATTATTTAAACATAATTTGTTTTTGTAATTTTGTATTTTCAAATTATTTTATTATTTAAATTTGTCAAACGCTTAATTTACATCACTAATTTTTCAGCATCAATTATCAGCAGTCAACTAACTTGTTATTTAAATTTTTTATTTATCAACTAGCTTATCAGACTTGTATGCTAACTTTACTTTTTATCGTTTCTTCTAAGATAGTGCTCGATTGACATGCCGTTAAGAGGTTTTCAATAACAAAATAAATTTATATTTAGAAGTAAATAAAAAAAAATGCTATAAATGCTCTATCGAGGAAAAGTCAATTGTTTAACTTATTTTAATTTTGTATTTTCATATATACAAATTGAGGCACGAAGAAGAAAGAGAAGAAGAAGTAGTCCGAATACAACGACATTAAGATGCATATGGCACCACTACCCTTAATCGGATCGATTGCAAATTATATTCGACTGTATCGAGTGAATGTCACGTGTACACTATTAGATATCATCTTGCAAACGTGAATTCATCCAGAGCGGAATAAGAAATGGAATACGCGACCTCAACTCCTCTAAATAACTAAATAAACATACAGAAAATGAGGGGGAAACAATATTTAACAACATTGAAAAACTATCACCTAACTTATTAAAATGCAGAAATCAATCTTGAAGATTTTTCAAGATAAACCATCAATAGCTGTAATTCTGATATTGTCCCGAACCAGAGATGTTAAACAACGTTCCCCTTTTTGCAATTCCATCGACAATTTCTTCGTGAAATCCATCAATCTACGATCAAATCCGAGTCAATGTTAGTCCAAAGCATCTAAACTTCTCCAGAAAAAAAAAAGCAAAAATTTTAACTTCATGTGAATTAGAATAAGAATAAGAATAAGCAACTACCTACTACCAATGCAAACAAATAGTACTCTTTTATATTGCCTTATAATATATTTTGCTTACCAAAGAGGGTTATTGTGGGGAACATTGTTTTGGTTTTCTTAAAAAAAAAATTGTTTCTTAGCAATATTCAAATGATGGAACCTTTAAACATTTTCCCACTAAAGGTGAATTATATACAACTTTATGGTGCAAAATAACAAATTAATTTGTTTTTTAAAAGGGCTTCTGACAGGGAATATTACCCAAAGATCATCTTCATCTTCATATCTGTGAAACATTGATGCCTTAGGAATCTCACCGGCTTCGTCGTTGCGAGCAAACCTGCCGCGTACCCTTGGCCGGTTGTCGGCTAGGGTTTTCCGACATGCATACTGTTTTGTCATCACATTTTTAAAAAATAAATAAAATTAAAAGGCAACTACATTTTCAGTTTAATTCTTCACATAATTAAATATATTGTTTTAATTATCGAAGAAAATAGATTACCTTAATTGTTTTATTGAAGTTCCTTTGAGTCCTCTTGGCTCTATATCTATCGATCCTCTCTTTCCTCTCCTCAGCACTATAGCGCCCCACTTTAAAATTTGCTTCCTCCATCAATGACTTCTCAGTAGATAATGGGCTTGAAGACAACACATTTTTTGTTTCCATGTTTGTTTTCACATTCTAAAACAAAATTAAAATTATAAAAATAATATTAAATCATGAGAAATAATTACAAAAGCTCCCTAATGTATGTTCTAATTAAATGAAAATCCAAGCCTAGAATCACTTTTTCGGCTAAAAGTTGAGAATCACTTTTTCTTTTCTCACTGACCTGTAAGTCTCCAGTGCTGCAAACCCTTCTTATCTGACCACCAGCAGAAAAGCCGGTCTCAGGCGAGCTCAGGATTTGGTTCTGCAAATCCTGAGACTCAAAAACACAGTCAAATCGAGGGTGGAACGTAAGATTCTGATTATTTTCAAAACAATTGCTGCTATAACTCCTCTGCATGAACTTAACTGCAGTTTCGTAAGCGCTATCGAAGCTATGAGGCGAAGCGCAGTTTCCGAAACCTGAAAAGCCGTCGAAATTAAACTGACATTGCTCTGTTTTAACAGAGTACTCTGTTTTTTCCAACTGTGACAGAGATAAATTCTCGAGCTCGGCTCGTGGCGGCGAAGGTGACAGAAAAGCAGATGCGATTTGGTCGAAAGAGCTCGTTTCGTCAATCGGGTTGTTGTTTTCTTGAATCGGGTCGTCTTGAATTTCTTGGAGAATTTCATATGGATGAGGACTAATGGCAGGATCGGTGAATGTTGGGAATGGATCGGAGAAAAATGAGTTGTCGAATATAAAAAGATCAGATGACATTGTAAATGTTGCAAGAAAACGAAGCACAATTACAAGAATGGTTTTTTTTTTTTTTGGCAAAATAAGTGATTTTCAGTGTGTGTAGTGTGCAGAGATGATTTCTATGCTGGTTTGTTGAGCAAAAGACAAAAAGAAAATAAATTTTCTGGTAGAAAATAACAAACAGCAAGTGATGACAGATGGGGTGGCTGGTTTGTTAATTTTAAAAAAACTCTTGTCCTTGACTTGAACAAGATGACAAGAATTTCATTTTTTTTTCCACTACACTTTTTTGTTTTGTTTTGTTCTCTCTCACACAGAACACACGGTGATTGTGAATGAACAGAGATTGTTTAATGGGAAATTATAAAAGCCGCCCGCTTTGCTCTGACTGAGAGCTTAGACGACAGAACGAGTTGAACGGTCTGTTAGCTTCTGGTATATAAAGGCAGCGGGATTTTCATGTGAGCCCTGGAGTATTCGTTATTGCGAGATGACCCCGAAATTTTGTAGGATTGCGTAGGGGTGTAAATGGGTCGGTAGGGTATGGGGTGTACCTCTATCCATACCCTACTTAATTTCATCCGGGTAGGGTATGGGTACTACCCGACGGGTAATCGAGTAACCCGTGTATTATATTACGGAATCAAGGCTGTTCAATGCACAACCTTGACCCAGAGAAAATGAATTTTAGTGGTGATAATATATTTTTGCCCCAAATCAAACTTGTCAAACTAACAAAAATAGCTAAAACGATATTATTAACTGTAACTAAGCCACTCAAAGAAAAAGAAACTGACAAATAAAGAATTAAATGCCAACTCCGACTTGTAGTCTCTGCCTTTCAAACTCAAATTTTCTCAGCTCCACTTTTCGCAATCATTCATACTTTCGATGATGCTCTTCGGTTTTACTTGTGTTGGGGTTAAACCTAAATGTTCTAACCAAAATATGTTGAGGTATCTCACCTTTTAAAATAATGTCAACATAGTCGAGGATAAAAAACTGAATGTGAAGTGAAAGGTATAATTAAAAATTATCCCTGAGGTTTGGAGCACTTATAAGGAAAAAAGCCAGTTCTAACTTTAAAAATTACATAAACCCCTTGAAATTACACCTCTCAACTCTTCAACATATTACAAGTAGACCCCAACTTTTTATTTGACAATTGAGGAGCATAAACATAAAATGCAAAACGAAAAGTTGAGGTTATTTGTAACTTCTACGAAAAATTGAGGATTTAATTGTTATTATATTTGATGACATTAGAAATTTTCATAAGATCTAAGGTGAATTTAACCTCAAGGGTGGTTTATGTGATTTTCAAAATTATTTAGGCTTTTGTGTAATTTAGTCAAACCTCGAGGTAGTTTTATAATTATATCAAAAGTAAAAAATTATTACAATTTTTAGAACCGAGCCAATCTCCTTGTCAAAATTCAACTTTACGCCACACGCAAATCACAAACATCCTCTCCCCATAAGCCTAACATCGCTCTAGCAATCCCTCGCGCTTTTTACCCTTTCGTTGAGTTGGGGTTAATCTAATACAACAATGCACATACACAATACCTTTGCTCAATATAATATATTATTATAAGCAAAGCATCATTAATCAAGTTGATGCGACATCAAATTTCGACTTGATTATATATGGTAAGAACGTAATGGAAGGGGTGGAAGACTCTAGGTCCGGCAAGACGCCAACATGGTAATAACGTATTTTTATGATTGTAATGGAATTATGGAAAGTAAGAATTATAGTATGGGAGTATTTTCTTATTATAGAGAGTGAGTATAATTAAAAGATTTAATCTCATCTTATGAAGAAATCATATTAGCAGGTGGAGAAATCTAAATAATCTTATAAATAAGGGATTCAGGCCCTTATTTCACAATCTTATGATCTCACATCTCATACTCTGATGCTTATCCCTCAGTTAAATCTCATGCTCTTATTTCATAACTCCACCCCTCTCTCTATCATGAAACTCACGTTATTCTCTCCTTCATATGGAATAATTCTCTCATCTCTATTATCATGGATTATGCACTACAAAAAAAAAAAAAGCAGATTTTCGAGGGATTTTTCCCTCGATTTTGATCAAAACCGAGTGAAAAATTCCCTCGAAAATATCCTCCTCAGTAAATTTTTGCGAGAAAAATATTCACTCGGAAATTTTAAATCGAGAGAATTTTCGAGGAAAACATTCCCTCGGAAAAATCTCCGAACAACCCTCGGAAAAACCGAGGAAATACTGAGGTGATGTTTCTCTCGGAAAACCGAGGTGAGAATTCCCTTGGAATACCGAGGGAATAAGTTCCCTCGGAAAACTGAAGGCTGTATATTCCCTCGGTATTCCGAGGGTAGACTGTTCCCTCGGTTTTTGTTTTTTACGAAGGATTTTGGAGAGAGTTTCCCCTCGTTTTTTATTTTTTTTAAATAAATTTTTTTTGACTTTTTTGAGGGATTACCGAGGGGATTGTACCCTCGAATTTAATTTTTTTTAATAAATTTTAATTTTAATTCCTTTTCAATTATTAAAATTCCCAAAAATTTGAAAAAAAAATCATTAATGAAAAGACAAATAAATAAATCAATTATTATAAAAATATTTAAAAATTTAAGAATTATTACATGCGTTCGACACAGTAACAAAGTTTATATAAAAATTAAATTTTTCTATGGATGGGGAGGAGGGTACTGCTGGAAACGAGCATACATTTCAGCCATCTGAGCATTCATCCGCGCCTGAAATTCCTCTTGCTGTCGGCGCTCCTCCGCACGTTGTCGCTTTTCCTCGGCGTATTGTTGCTGCATCGCCTCGAGCTCCACCCTCTGAGCCTGGACCTGCGCCTCGAGCTCTCTGGCGTGGGTCCTATCAGCCTGTGAGGAGGTGGAAGAAGAGCGGCCCTTGAATAAACCCTTCGTAGCAGCAACCACCTTCCCATACGCGTCGGTGCCATAATGTCGTCCCTTGCTCGACCCGATGATGCCGAGGAAAACCCGGTCCTGGTCAACCTCGCTACTCCCCTCCTGGGAAGACGCACGTTCCTGTTCCTGGGTCAGCTGTCGCTCATACTACTCCTTAAATACAACTCGTTATTAAAATTATACGTTGAAATCAAAGAATAAGTTAAAAATAAGAAAGAGACTCACACTAATAAGACTAGATCTCGTATCGATAAACATGCCGTCTTTCTTTTGGTGCGTACGTAAAAAGAGATCGTAGCACTTTGCAGGCTCACCCGTCTCCCGCTCCTGTATCCAAATAGAACTTTCAAATAATTAAAATTAAAATTAAACAAATAAATATTATATTATTATAATCTAAAATTACTTACGATATCCAAAGAATAATCGATAGTAGATCTAGCCCCCTCCCCCCGTGTGCTTCGACATCCCAGTACCCGGCCCAGCAGGCTCGCTCCTCCTGTTCCGGCTGCACTGGTCGGATTTGACCTTGTTCTCGGGTTTATCTCACTCGACCTTCCAAGCCCTAGTTGAGTTGCATGATATATAAGATGGTATAAATCATATGTTATAAATAAAAATTTCTAATTTAATAAGAAAATATATAACAAAATCGTTTACTTAAAGACCTCATCGGGGATGTAGTCCGTCCTATTACCACTATGGGAGGTAACATACTGCTTATACTCGTTAAACTGCCTCCCGTAGATTGCCCCGATCATCGAAAAAATACATCCTGTATCTGTTCATCACTATAGGCCTCCGGGTCACAATAACAAAGCTCCTGCAAAATAAAATAATAATTACAATTTAATTAATACATATGATTGTGTTTTTACGGTAAATATTAACAAATTTGGATATAAAATAATAATTACCTTAATAAGAGGGATTAATATTTATTTATAGGTAAATATGAAATAATAATTACCTTAATAATATATTTACCGTATGAAAAAATCTAAATTAACTATTTTAATTAAAAGAAAAATTACATATGAAATAATTTTAATTATGAAAAAAATTTATTTATGAAAATAATTAAATAAATTGTATTTATAATAAAATTTAAAATAATTTATTTTTGAAATTTTAAATATTTATAGGTAAATATGATATATTTGCAATAATTGGAGTATGTAACTAAATATTAGTGATGAATTTAATCTATATATAAAATAAATAAATTACATAATAATAATTAATTAATATTTATTAGACAATGACAAAATGCAAGAAGGCTTGAGAATATGATACATTTTGAATACTTTGAAAGATTCAAAAGATGTCACATTTTCAACCCATCTATAATCTATATTAATTAATTATTATTAACTCATTTTATATTTTTATTTTTAAGTTAATAATAATTAATTAATATAGATTATAGACCGGTTGAAAATGTGACATCTTTTGAATTTTTATAATTATGTAAATATAACTATTAATGAATTTAATATAAATATTAAAATATAATATTAATTAATAACTATAATAACTAATAAATTGAATAGGGCACGGGTTGAGAACACATTATTTCAATTTTTTATTTAAATTTTAAAATTTTAAAATTTCCAAAAATATTTTTTATATTTAATTATTATAAATCTCGTATAATACACCGTTGTTAAACTAGTATAATATATTATTATTCACATGAAGTATATACACAATACCATCTAAATAATTATATAAAATATTATAAATATATGTATGTGTGTGTTTTATGGACACGAGCTCGATGAACCATCAAACCGAGAAAAAAATAGACTCAAATTTGACCTGCCTCCACTTTCCAAGCCCACGAAAGGGTCCATGTTATGTGACCCTAGATGACCGCCTTGGCCCCTCGATTTGGCCCATATTTTAGGTGCGCATATATATGCAAATACTTGTTTGTTATTAGTTCATATTTTTTGTTGTTCTTATCGTGTTGGGTCCAAAAGTTCTTGAAACGCACATTTTATAAGAGCTCATTTATTTTTAGTGTTTAATACTTATTATTCTCTTCTCAATTAATTATTAAAGAATAATATGTTTGAATGCAAAACTATGATAATCTGTGTGTGGCTTCTTATTTAATCCGAAAAAGTAAGTTCTTTAGACAATAACAAATTAAAAAACATTGCCAAAATCCTAAAAATACTTTAAGCATGGTTATAAAAAGTTCTGGGATACAAAAATATCAGAACTGAACTCATATTATACCAACTATGTACATGCAGTGCGAAGTACGATCACTATAAAAAATACCGAATTCGTCGACGGTCATATCCGTCGACGGATTACCGACGGATAACGGCCGTCGACGAATCCTTTGTCGTTAATTTCAATTACCGATGGATTTCTTAACTCGTCGGTAAATGCCGACGACTTTCCAACGGACACTGGCCGCCCGTAAGCTGCCGTTGGGATTTTTTTTTATTTCTTTTTTAGATTTACTAACGAATTTCACGTCCGTCGGCAATTAATTAATTAAATAATAATAATAATAAAGAATGTCGATGAATTTGATGCACGTCGATAATTAATTACATAAATAAATAAAAATACCGACGGATCAGATGCTCGTCGGTAATTAAGTAGCCGTCGATAAATGTATTTTTAATTTTTTTAACATTATTTTTATTAATTGGAATAATGAACCTGTTTTGTTTTTTTCTATTCATCCACCTATTTACAAATATTTAAAATACAAAAATGCAAAATAAATTAAATAAGAATAAATACGAATCAGAATCAAATGAATTTGACAATAATAATTCAAAATGAATTCTACAAAAATAATCCAACATGACGAGATCAATCTAATCAGCATGAGGGGGAGAGGGAGGAGGAGGTTGTTCTCCCATCGTAGTCCTAATAAGCTCCTCAGTCTGTCCCAGGCCTATAATATATAACGAAAAGTTATATTATTCAAATACAAATACGTAATATATATATATATATATATATATATATATATATATATATATATATATATATATATATATATATATATATATATATTGTTGAGGAATTTATTCTTGGAATTAATTCCTTATTTAGTTGTTTGCCTTTCTTGGGCACAAAATAAGTTAGAAAATTAGATTTAGGAATATATTGTGTTTCCTAGTTTATGTACAAGACTTTAATTATTCCTAGATTGTGATTAGAATTTGTTTTTAGGTATTTACCAAGTTTAGAATTCTAGAATTGTCTATTTAAGACAAAGAATCCTAAAGCTTGTTAGTACGAATTTTAAGCACGAATTTTTTGAGAGATCAAGACGCACGGATTTCTTGTGAGAAGGACGCACAACGCAAGACGACGTAAGACGCATAGAAGAAGAACACGAAGAAGTGATATCTACTTGGAGCCAACGTTCGTGATAAACAAGATCTTTGAAGTTGCGTGACCGACGAAGAAGATCTTGCCATTCCGACAACAAGTATTTAGTATCAAGTTTCTTGATATTTAGTTTTCATATATTACTTTATATTTTGTATTGAACTTAAAAAGAAAGTAATATAGTTTTTGGGTTTGTACACCCAAGTTCACAAGTACTTTTACTTGTGAACTGAATTTGTTTAATCGTGTTCTCGTATTTTAATTTTCATTGCATAAATTTAATTTACTCTGGTCGATGTTGTTAACTGATGTTGGTAACATTGATTAACAACATCGTGAATCTGAAAATTATTCTTATATCCATATACCTTCAAATTCTACAATTGGCATCTAGAGCGGGTTACTTAACCTTTTAAGTACTGATCCTTATTTGTCTAGGTACTATGGATACTCTGAGGAAGAAGAGCATGGTGGCTACAGAGGATGTCAATGATTCTGAGTCAACTGAACCTGATCCATCCTTATTTACCAATGTTGTGTGGGACGACGACGTCCATGTTGGTATCCTTGAAACCAACATCCTGTGCCTGAATGCAGAAACAACTGATTATCAAGAGGAATACGAGCAGCTGAGTGTTGACCACCAGAAATTATTTGTCATTTGGAGTAAACAGGTACTCAAGGCCAAAGAGCTCGAAATAGAAGTAGAGAAGCTAACCAAAGAAAAGGATGATCAACTTGACATAATTGTCCGCTTGGAAACGTCGCTCACTAAGAAGGATGATGAGCTAGAAAAGGTGAAAAACGAGTTGACAAAGGTTCAAGGAACCATCTCAAATCTCAACAAAGGCAAGGCCAAGGTGGATGAGATTCTGGAATCGAGTATCCCGAATTGTTCAAAATACGAGATTGGATACAAGCATGTTCAAAAGCTAATTTCAAGTCAAAAGGTGAAGTCGACCAAACGCCACAAGAGGAGAAGAAGACAATACGAGTATCATCACTGTGGTGAACCAGGTCACATACGACCATACTGCTGGAAGCTTGTTGGCAAGCAAACTCATTTTAAAAGGTCGAAGCTGACTGCTGAATCCAATGTTGGTTTCTGTCATACCAACATCAATACCAACACCAAGTTCAAACAAGTTTGGGTCAAGAAAACTGATTTCAAGTGCAACATGATCTGTACCTCCCTGAAATCCCACGCCCCTGGAGCCTGGTACTTCGACAGTGGATGCTCTAAGCACATGACCGGCTCGAAAGATCTCCTCTCGAATATTATCAAATTTCATGGAGGAAAGGTGAAGTATGGTGGAGGTGCAAATGGCCAAATCATTGGCCAAGGAACTCTTCATGTCCCTGGTATTGCGAAACTCGAGAACGTGTTACTTGTTGAAGGTTTAACTGCGAACTTGATAAGCATCAGCCAACTGTGCGATGGTGGTTTTAATGTCAAGTTCACTCATGAAAAGTGTGAAGTTTATGACGAGGGCAATACATGTATTCTTATTGGTCAGAGGACATCAGACAACTGCTACCAAGTCAAAGATGCAGGTGTTGAAATTGAAGAAATTGGTGATGTTGGTTTTGGGAACTCAACATCAATCTCAACATCGACTCAAGCTGATCCAAAATCAGACTCAGATTCAGATAAGACGTTTGCTCCAGTCACTCGTATTGAATCGATGGTAAGTGAGTTTTTTACGACAATGTCTGATACATTCGAGATGAGCGTGGAAGGTAATCTCTCTTACTTTTTTGGTTTGCAATTTAAACAACTGGATGATGGTATTTTTATTTCTGAGTCCAAATATGCTAAGAATCTTATATCTTGGTATAGCAAAAAAACAGAATTGCATTTCTTTTTCTACAGCTAACGCCGAGTATATTGCAGCTAAAAGTGCTTGTACACAGTTATTGTGGATGAACCAAATGATAGAGGACTACGGTCTACATAGAAGAACATTGACTGTGCTCTGTGATAATTCCAGTGCCATTGATATCTCGAAAAATCTGGTCCAGCTTTCTCGAATCAAACACATTGACATAAGGTACCACTTTTATTCGAGATTTGGTTGAGAGGAAGATAGTTAGCCTTGAGCATATAGGAACAGTCAATCATCTTGCTGACATCTTCACGAAGGCATTAGATTACGAGACCTTCTCTCGTTTGAGAAGAGATCTCGGTATGTGCATTGTCTAACCAATGTTGGTTTGTGATGTTGTGACACTTCTTATCAACATCAGTCACAACATCTGTATAATTTTGCATGCATTTTTTATCTTTCTTTTCATACATAATCATAATGCATTGAGTTTGATTGAAAGTGCAATAAGGTCCTGTGTTGCAATAAAAGTAATGGCAAAAAGAACCAACCTCTTCAATTAGGTGATTGTGGGATTTATCCGCAGAAACAGGTTTTCTCCCAGGTCCAAAAACAAGAGGTTTTTAACAGCAATTGCTGAAGATTAAAAGATTCAAATCCCTTCAAGGATGAAGAAAATCTGGATACAAAATGATCCAATCTTTAAATATTAGCTTCTTGAGAGATCTTGACGTAGTCATTAACTTGGGTTAAGGGGTAAATTTTCATTGACTTCACCCGAGGCAATGTTGGTTTATAATGTTGTTAGCAATAAAAAGCAACATTGGATCAAGTCACTGAAATCATAAAGTGTTCTATTTTAACCTTTTAGGTCATGATTTTTAGGCATCCCGTAGGACATTCATACTTTGTGAAGATGCCATCTTGCTGTGCGTTCTGTTGTTTGTGCTCGTGTCTATCTTGAATTCTCTTAATCTTGTTTTGAATCTTGCTAACCGCGTGTTTCAGTGGTGTTATAATCGGACGGTTGGACAGGTAATAAGAGGTTAATTTGGCGAGTGAAAAATTGCTTTGCAAAGAATTTGTTCAACTATGGTGGATGGTTTATAAAAATCTAGCTCTATCTCGGTTTTAATTTGTAGTTGGAATTTGTGGTTTTTATTTCCAAAATTGAGATGATGGAGTAGTTGAATTGAGATCGTGTGTCTTATTTTGAGAAAGAGTTGGGGAGTTATTTTCTTAATTTTACTTTTTCTTTCTCCAAATTTTACTGCCTACGACACTTGATTTTTGTTTTGTAGTTGTTTTCAGTCTCTTGCAGAATATCGAATTCACCATCACCCAGCAAAGCTCCAGAAACAGGTTGTGCTTCTAAATAATAAAGAAAATTCCACCCAAAGAGAGAAAAGAAGCAGTCCAAAGCTGCCATGTCAGCCCATGTTGGTTATGGTGTTGTGACACTGAAACCAACATCCCCTGCAGACAATCCTGCCTCCTCTCCAAGCTTCAATTCTGAAAATATTCCATCTGCCAGTGCACCGATGTCAACAACTGCCTCTGACCATTCTGCTAGCTCTGATGAGGCTCCGTCTCAAGCCGTCGAGATTGAAGACTTGGAACCAATCTCCACGACGTTCTTGGCGAGTGAAGCTGAAGAGCTGTTATTGGGATTTCAAAATCGAGGCTTGATTGCTGAGCGTCGAATCCCCCATTGGTGTTTTCGTTAAGCAGAACCTGATTACCTTCTTTAGGCACCAAGGCGCCTCTTTGAGCTGTTGTCATATTTGATGTTGGTTCTGGTATTACCAACATCAGTACCAACATGATTCTTTTTTCTGCTCCGTTTGTCCTAGCCCATATTACTTTATTTGGTAACCAGGTTGCATAGCACCAGGTGCTTCGGGACTCGTTTGTTGAAGTCCTTTTGCTTTCAGAACAAAAAGGGGGAGAAGAATGTAGAAGACGCTGCTGTGAATGTAATTAATGTCTGTGAATGTGATTAATGGTTACTTCATTTAGGGGGAGTTTTTAATTTAGGGGGAGTTTCTAATTCAGGGGGAGTTTTTAGTRTTTTGATCATTTTCATG
>BMAC01000176.1:420707-452990 GCA_014905375.1 Phtheirospermum japonicum
AMATTGTTGAGGAATTTATTCTTGGGATTAATTCCTTATTTAGTTGTTTGCCTTTCTTGGACACAAAATAAGTTAGGAAACTAGATTTAGGAATATATTGTGTTTCCTAGTTTATGTACAAGACTTTAATTATTCCTAYATTGTGATTAGGATTTGTTTTTAGGTATTTACCAAGTTTAGYATTRTAGYATTGTCTATTTAAGARAAAGAATCRTAAAGCTTGTTAGTACGAATTTMAAGCACGYATTTTTTGAGAGATCAAGACGCACGGATTTCTTSTGAGAAGGACGCACAACGCAAGACGACGTAAGACGCAAAGAAGAAGAACACGAAGAAGTGATATCTACTTGGAGCCAACGTTCGTGATAAACAAGATCTTTGAAGTTGCGTGACCGACGAAGAAGATCTTACCATTCCGACAACAAGTATTTAGTATCAAGTTTCTTGATATTTAGTTTTCATATATTACTTTATATTTTGTATTGAACTTAAAAAGAAAGTAATATAGTTTTCGGGTTTGTACACCCAAGTTCACAAGTACTTTTACTTGTGAACAGAGTTTGTTTAATCGTGTTCTCATATTTTAATTTCCGATGCATAAATTTAATTTACTCTGGTCGATGTTGTTAACTGATGTTGGTAACATTGATTAACAACATCGTGAATCTGAGAATTATTCTTATATCCATAGACCTTCAAATTCTACATATATATATAAACAAACCTCACAAAATTTGACTCACGTAGTTTTCAAACCAAATGGGAATTTTATTTTCTAATTTTCCATATAATTCTTCATTTGAAATATTTGGTTGTTGGTGGTTAATACCCTCCGTGAAAAGACTGCATATTTAACGAAGTAAAATATTGTTATAATCAATTATATCAAGTAATACGTAAAATATTGTTTATAATCAATTATACCTGCTAAAATCCTCGAGTTCATCACAATTTAGTAATACATATTTTCTCGCCGCATCAAACTCTTAATCTGACAACTATTTTTTTTCCTACTACGGATGAGAAAGGTTTACCATAATTCTTGAATACTGATGGAATCTCATCGTCGTCGTCTCCATCATTCTAAATATCTTCATTACGCTTCAAATTTGTTCTTCCAGTGGAGACTTGATCTTCAAAGTAGTACGAACTCAAAGGAGACGCCTCTTCAATTAGATAAGCATTTGCTATCGAGCCGTCAACACTTGATTTGTTCCTCACACTATTTTTAATTTTATGAAAATATCTTTCAAAAGGATACATCCACCTATACTTCACTGGACCAGCAATTTGCCTCATATGGTAAGTGGATCGGCGAATGATCCATTGAGTCGAAAAAACTTGGGGGAAAGATCTTGTTAAGTTGGCACAAGATCAGTGGAATATTTTTTTTTACAAACGAGCCATAACAAGTTTCGATAACTCTTGCACTCAGGTCTTTGAATAACAAACTCAACTCTGTTAGAAATTTCCAAACTGGATTAGGGAGTTGTTCTCGAAATGCAATTTGAATTAATCGTTGCATAAACAAATGACAATCATGACTCTTCATCCCATACAATCTCAATCTTTTCATATTGACTCAGCGTCCCAAACTTTAAGCGTACCCATCTGGAAACTTAAGAGTCTTAACCCATTTACACAAAGCGGTTTTTTACTTTTTATCGAGTGTAAGAAGCTTTGGATACTTTCCTGAGTTATCAGCTTGAAGCAATGGATGAAGACAATAGTCGTTCAGCTCATCTCTTGATTTCGACGTATCTTTTGTCTTTCCCTTCACATTAATCACCATGTTGAACACATTATCAAACACATTCTTTTCAATGTGCATAACATCTCAATTACAACAAAATAAATTTATGCTCCACGACGGAAGATCCCAGAAAATACTTCTTTTCTTCCAACCGCTCGTCTTTGCGATTTGAGCATTAACACGTTCTGCTTCTAGCTCAGTGACTTTCAGAAGCCCAAGTCTATCTATCTCACCCAATATCTCTACTCCTGAACGAATGTTTGGTGGGAGAGCATCAACCTTCCTATTTTTTCGATTTTTTTTTTGTCTTTTTGAAAGTGACGATCACATTCTAGAAACTTCCGGTGGATATACCAAGATTGTTTTCCGCTACACTTCAAAGTAAATGCATCAGATCGTTCCATGCAATATGGACAAGCAGCTCAATCGGCCGTACTCCAACCCGACAACATGGAGTATGCGGGAAAATCACTAATTATCCACATAAGGGATGCCCGCAACTTGAAATTCTGCTTCTGGACACATCATACGAGTCAGCACCATCCGTCCATAGCTGTTTCAACTCTGCAATTAGAGGTTGTAGGAAAACATCCAACTTCTCCTTAGAGTTTCTGGGGCCTGAAACAAGAACACTTAGAAATATATATTGTTCCTTCAAACACATCCAGGATAGCAAGTTATATGGTGTGACTATTCCGACCACGATGAATATTGCGATCCGAAACTACCAAAATATTGAAATCCATATGTGTATAGACCCAGTCTGACATTTCGAGCTTCAGCGGCGAACTCATGATGAGTTCGATCAAAATATTTCCAAGCCCCTGAATTTGACGGGTGACGCATGACACCATCGTCGACTACATGTTCAGCATGCCACTGCATATCTTTTGTTGTAGCCGGAGATGCGTACAGTCTTTGCAAACGAGGAGTAAATGGAAAGTAGTACTTTTTCTTGTACGCAACTAGTTTGGACTTACGTCATTTTGCGCTTCTCTACTTCGCGGGTTTGAACCGGGGTTCTTTACAGAACTTGTAACTATCGAGTTCACAACTATCCTTCTGATAGATCATACAGTTACTCTTGCAGCAATCTATCTTCTCCACCGGTAATCCCATACCCCTCAATAGCTTCTTACTTTCGTAGAAATTACCTGAAACTTTATTGTCTTCATGCACAATCTCTTTGACTAGATCGATGAATTGATCATAACACTTCTAAGAAATGCCATTTTCTGACTTTCTGCATCATCAATCATCTCGAAATCAGGTTTGGCAGCATCTTGCACCATATTTATGTACACATTTGGTGAGTTTTTAGGAATGACGGAAGATGATCCCCCGACTTCAAAATTACAACGCGATGACACGAGATCTACTGTTTCCCCGTGATGAGTCCAAATATGATAATCGGGAACGAACCCTTTGGCAAATAGGTGATATTTGATGTCATCGATATCGCGGTAACTATGGTTCCTACACTTAATTTGTTTGCAAGGATATTTCAACTTAGCACCGTCCATCTCTGTAGAATCATGCGTGAGTGCAAATTCGACAATACTCTCCACCTCTCTTACGAATGTATCCGAAAGAAACTCATCACCCCCTCGCCATTTGATCATCCAACTATGGTCAGTACTATCTATCCTATAATCTAGGGTGTTAATTATTTGTGATACTAGCTAGAATGATCGATTGTTCTTTCGTGAGAGGAAAAGAATGTGGGTGGCAAAATTTCGGTAGCATTACGAGGAAGAGGAGTAATTTGAATTATTGGTAAGGCTTCTATCCCATTCAAGAATGTTAGTAGTATGTATTATCTTAAAATATTCATTTTTGTTAGCTTCAAAATTTCGGCAGTCTCTCCCCTTAATTCTCTAAGTACACATATATTTTAGTGCACCCGAGAACAAAAGAAAGATGCATAAACAAAAATTTCAAAGTCAACATAACATACGCATAAGATATAACCATACTACACCCACATTCTCAAACTGTCCAAAAATGGGATAACTCCAAATTTAGTATCAAACTCTCTAATTGTACCATTTAGTACTTGACATGAACGATAATGTGAAATATTACTGAAAATTCAAATTGTCATCCATTAAAAAACCAAAGGCTTTTTCAATCTCAAAAAGTATCTTGTGTTGCTTGCTCTCAGGGTAAGTTGATACTAAAACCATCGCCAATTAAGGTTGAAAATAAATCACCAATATTTTTAGAAAGAATTCACGGTGATATATGTGGTTCTATTCACCCATCGAGTGACAATTTAGATATTTTATGGTGTTAATTGATGCTTTTAGAAGATGGTCACATATGTATCTATTATCAACTCGCAATATGACATTTACCAAATTTATTACCTAGTTAATCAAATTGAGTGCACAATTCTCATATTATACGATCAATAAAATTAGACTCGATAATACTGGTAAATTTACATCTCGGTCGTTAATGATTATTGTATGATGGTTGTTATTGATGTTGAGCACCTAATAACTCATGTTCATACACATAATAGTTTGTCTAAGTAATTAATTAAGCGACTATAGCATATCGCCAGACCATTAATGATGAGAATAAATCTCTCTATCTTTGTATGAGGTCATGCCATTTTGCACACCGTAGCACTAATTCTCATTAAACCAAGTGCATATCATAAATACTCCTCGTCTCAATTGGCATTAGGCAGAGAGCCATATCTTTTACATCTTAAGGTATTTGATTTTATTGTATATGTACCAACCCCTCCACCACAACTCACAAATATGGGACCACAGAGAAGATTGAGAATTTAAATCGGATATGAATCGCCATCTATAATCAAATATCTTAACAAAAAAAGGCGATAATTTTATGGATCAATTTTCCAATTATTCATTTTAATGAAGCAGAATTTCCATCTTTAGGTAGGGGAGTGATATCAAATGGTATACATCATCATTGTTGCACCTTGGTCCTCCCACAAAACATCACAAACTGGAAGTTCAAAAGATTGTGCACTTGCAAAATATAACAAATCAATGATGAAGCAATTAAACTACAACAATCATTGTATGGGCTGAAGTAATCACTAAATATGTTGTATAATTATCTTTGTGAGTTTTTGTTAAAAATTGGTATGTGAATGTTCATTTGAAATGAAAGACCTCGAACAGACCAAATATTGTCCTAGTTTACAAATAGGACACTTATAGAGTACATCAATCTAATTACATAGAAAAGGTCTTGAAGCGATTTAACATGGATAAGGCAAATCCCCTCAATACTCCAATGATTAGTAGAACATTGGATGTTGAAAATGATCCATTCCATCCTTGAGAAGATGATGAAGAAATACTTGGTCCTGAAGTACCATATTTGAGTGCAATTGGTACTCTCATGTATCTTACTAATTGCACCAGACCAAATATATCATTTTCTACTAATCTATTGGAAAGATATAGTTCATTTATGTCGCAGAGACATTGAATGGAATCAAACAAAACTTCTATTATCTCTGAGGAACAGTAGATTTGGAATTACTTTATTCTAAAAACTCAAAATGCGAGATGATTGATTTTGCAAATACAATTTATTTATCAGATCCACATAAAGCGAGAATGTGCACTGGTTATGTTTTCACGGTCGATGGTACTGCAATATCTTGGCATTTCAAAAGCAAACGAAAGTTGCAATATCTTTGAATCATGTTGACCTTATTAAACTTCACGAGATATGTAGAAATGTATATGGTTTGGATCCATAACACAATACATTCATATAAAAAGCGGATTACCATTCAACAAAAATCTTGATGGTGATATTTAAAGATAACGTTGTATGGGTTGTTCAAGTCAAGGAATGATGCATCAAAAGTGATAGAACCAAACATCTCCCCAAAGGCTGTTCACATACATTAAAAAACTTGAGAAGAATAAAGAGATCAACATTCAGTTTGTATAACCATATGATAATGCAATATACTTGTTTATTAAAAAACTTGAGAAGAATAAAGAGATCAACATTCAGTTTGTATAACCATATGATAATGCAATATACTTGTTTACGATTGACAACATTTAGAAAATATGTTTAAAATACTGGGATGTGAAACTTGCGAGATTTAATGATGATTGCTCTTGTTGACTCAAGGGGGAGCTTGAGTGGTTGTACTCTTTTTCCCTTGTAATGATTTTGTCCCACATAATTTTCTTAATGATTTTTAATGAGGCAGCTTGAGTATATAACCCGGAATCGAGTGATGTGAGGGTCTGCTTGGTTGAGCTGATTTGAGTAACTGATAACTGGTGGTTGATAACTGATAACTGGTAGTTGTAAAATACTATTTGGTAAATTAACTTGAAGTAGCTGATTGAAATTTTTTACTAATATAGACATGATTGATAGATAAAAAAAATTATAATACATAATAATTAAGAAAAATATAAAGATAATAAGAAATAAATTTGGAATAGTAAATAAAGACTTTCTAAAAATACTTTAAATAATAGGAGAGAAAAATACAAACAATGATACCACAATAATTATATCGATAAAAAAAAATCTTATGTATAAAAATAATTTTTATATAGAACTATAAAATATTATGTTAGTATATGAAAAATAATATTTTATAAATTCAGAATAATAAATAATGACTTTCTAGAAAAATATAGACCAAAACAATTATTGTAATGAATAAATATTTAATTATTTCTAAAAATAATATTTATGTAGAACTATAAAATAATATGTTAATATATAAAAAATCTATTTTATAAAAAATAATAATAACAAAATTTTCTCCAATCAGCTATCAACTGATTAAAAAAAACTACGAATCATAACTTTTTTCGAAATAAAGCTTTTTAGGCCTAATTAGCTATCAGAAGCTGATTAGGAACCTTTAAAAAGAGTTTACTGAGGGTGAATTCCTCCAAATTGCACAACCAAACGAACTTGTAATATTTTTTCCTTATCATAATTTTGTTCCACAAGATTTTCCTTGATAATAATGCTATGGTTATATATATAAGGGGATGTGTTATAAATACACCATAGACATAACACATCATGTGATAGATGATGGTGCCTGTGACACTAAGATGACAAAGCTTACTAATTTATGCAACAGAAGATGCAAAATAATAGAAATTACAAATTCTTGTAAACTTGTCTATAAACATGCTAAGTTTTTTCTTATGAACAAATGATAATTCACACTTTGATTCAAGCAATCTTATATTCCATCTTTATATTTCTACATTGTTCAATTAATAGATAGATATTACATAATTTAGAAAGTAAAGAAAAATAATAATAAAAAGAAAAATAATAATAAAAAACTAATAAGAATATTTCCACTAATCTAGAAGTTTTAAAACGTCAATGAATTCCAAGTCAAAAATTCGGGAGCAAGTAAAGAAAGTCAAGTAGTAATACGAGTTGTATAATATAGTAATTAATAATCCATCGGTTTACTCTCTAGGCTTCTTCGTCAAAACCCAGCAAACAACTGTTGCCAGGTAAACCCATCTATTCTGAATCTCAATTCTCTCGTAAACGCTTCATCTTCATTCAACAACAACAACAAAGTTTGAAATAATCCAGGCTCAATTGATCGGGAATCTTAATTTGTGAAATTGAAGTGAAGAAGAAGAAAATGGGGTCGCAGATGCACTTGGATAAGATGCAGGAGCGTCAAAATTATCGGAACCTGTGGCACACCGATCTTATGCGCACCATTCAACAAGATCCTCCCTGTATGTATATGTGTATATCAATGCAATCTTTATTGCTTGCTTGATCTGTTTAGTTGTGTTTGGATTTCGTGGTTCACTAATTAATTTTTGTTTTTGCTTTTTTTTTTGGCAGTTTGTTGCTTGTCGCTCTGGTGGTAAGTGAGGGAATTTTTATTTTGTCCTTTTTTTTACTTTTTTTTTTTAACTGTAAGTTTTTTGATTTATTTTTTAAAATTGATTTATGTGTTTTTGTGTAAGGTTTGAGATGCATAGTTTATAGGGTCTGACTCGGGATGATTTTTGGATACATTATTAGTTCAGTTTCAACTATATCTACCAGAATGAATATATTAGAGTGAGTTTTGATTCGATTGAACATATATTCAGCTAAACTTTTGATGATCCTCAACAAACATAACATAATAGGCACAATCAAGTTATCCATATCGGATGATGAATGAATTATTAGCTTTGAGCATTTCTTTATACAATGCGTTGTTTGAAATCGAAGCATATCATGATCAAAGTGATGCGTAGCAAATGCTGTGAGGTCAACTGTAGACTATGATTGAGATGTTGATGCACTAAGCCTCAAAATTCAATGCTTAATTACAAAACCAGTAATAGGATCATAAGTATTATAAGATTCCAAATCCTCATCTGTATACTAGATTACTAGGTGTTCTGTGAGTCCATTGGCCAAAAGAGAAACTGATCTGATGTGCTTGGCAATAAATAATTGATCTATGGGTATCCATTGTTAATTTATCTCACGGGGTCTTACGATTTTAGAGACGTGGGTAACAACTATTGTTTCAGTTGTTGCGAGGTTTTGTTTTTTTCAGAACTGTTGAACTTTGGGATTAAAATATGTTGTTTTAGGTCTTTTCAATCTCCTTGGATAAGCATTCATTTTTATTTTATTTTTTAAAACTTTTTGTTCGTACTTTAATCAACAGCGATCTGCCAGGATATTTGCACACAAGTCTAGAAGTGTAATGCCCTTGATTGTGGATTTGAGTTTATCAAATTATTTTCACTTTCTCCAATTGGCTGCACTCATCTTTATAGTTATTTGTATTTCTGTTTCAATCCCGCGTATTCTTTCTGGGTCAATCGTGTAATGGATGACTTTTATCTATGATTTTTTTTTTTCTTTTTTGGAAAATAGTTTGTTGAGTAACATATATTAATTTCTTTGAACTTTCAAATTACAGTGGTCCCTGTGTCTCATATATGCTCCGCAAAAGAGCCCTTTACAATGACATGTCCAGGTAATTAAAATTCTCTCTCATCTTCTGTTTATAGTCAGAATTACCTCTTTGTTTAATAAATGTTATTTGTTGCTTGTAACAGGTATGTGTGCTGTGCGGGATATATGCCTTGCAGTGGTCGGTGTGGTGAAAGTCGTTGTCCTGAGTTTTGCCTTGCGACTGAGGTAATATAGAGGTTAAACTTTTTTTTTAAATATATTATCTGAGTTCGTGTATTTCATTAAAATGTTCCTAAAATAACTGATTTCCTAAGAGCTTCTCTTACTAAGACTCTCAATACCCGGATTGGAATTCTGAATCTCAACCCTCATTTGTTCTACGACTCAAATTTTCAACCCACAACCAACAATTTCTCAAACCTAACCCCACACTCATCTCTTTTATCACATCATCATTATATTAAAAAAATTAAATATTACTAAATACAATATAATAATACACTATCATCCACTTTTCATTATATGATTTGACATCAAATACAATATAAAAATACATTACCATCCACATTCTAGACATGATTTGACATCTACAGTAAAAAGTAAAGGATTCTGAATCCTATAACAAACAAAGATTCTTACTATTTACAGAATTCTGAGTACTAAAGATTCTGAATACCATGATTCAGAATCCCAACGAAGCCTAGTCCAAACAGCCCCTTAAGGATTGGTAATTTTCCTTTAAGAATGAAGAAGTTGTTTCAATTTTTTTTGCGCTATTAAATATTTAGTTTCATGCCAGTTTGCTGCTTGTTGTCAATTATGCATTAGGGTTTCTATAATGTCATTTGAGAAGAAGCATATATATGAAGGGAGCGGAAACTGTCAACTGTGTCCTTTTATATTTGACATAACTCATCATTATATTGGATTTTGTTTTGATCCTAAATAAAAATTCTCGCTTAAGCACTTAAATGTGAAAGAAATTTGAAATAAGAATCCTAGTACTTTGGAGTCCCTTTGAGTGCCTATTTGGTTATTTATGTCTTTTACGTGTTGCTAATGTTACACTGATCATTGCATTTTTTTATTTTTCTTAATTGCAATTTCAGGTTTTGCTATGCTTTGGAAACTCGGTAGCCTCTACACGGTTTATGTTGCAAGATGAATTCAACATACAAACAACACAGTGTGACAATTGCATTATTGTACTCTCTCTCTCTCTCTCACACATATTCCGTTTTACTCCTCACACAATTTGACCGAATATATCAATTTGAGTTTTGATCCGCCGCTAATTCTATTACTAGGGTTTCATGTTCTGCCTACAACAAATTGCTTGCATCTTTTCTATTGTTGCTATGATTGTTGGAAGTGATGAACTCTCGGAGGCTTCTCAGATCTTGTCATGCTTGTCTGATATGGTGTATTGCTCGTAAGATATTTTATCCGTAACTTGGTTAGTTTACTTTTTTGTCTCGGTTATTGAGCTTATCAGAATATCCTACTAAAGCACTACAATTATTTTGCTGTTACAGGGTTTGCGCTTGCATGCAGGTAAAAGCCAATTCTCATGAACATGGTTTATTTTAATGGCAAAAACTTGTGTCAGACCGCACCAAGCCTAATTTTTACTCATTTCGTCCCATTATATCTGTCGCAATTGATCATTGCATACAGATTAAGGAAAATGATTGGTGTTATAATTATTTGTATCAAATGACCATATTATCATTTTATAGAATAACTAAAAGTGTGAAATAATAAAGGTATGGATAAAATTAGTAAAGTGACATTTAATTCTTATTGAGAAAGTAAAAAGTAACAATGATTATCTAAATTGTGACAAGATAGAACGAGACGGAGGGAGTACTTATTCCGCTTTTAGGATTTTTTTTAAGATTTAATTTTTGGGGTTCTGTCACCTGTCAGACTGCTTGTCTGCGCGCAATTGACTTTATATTCTTAAAATTTCAGACACAACATAAGGTTGAGATGGACAAGCGAGACGGTAAGTTCGGCCCACAACCGGCCATGGCAGTGCCAGCTGTCCAGCAAATGTCGCGCCTTGACCAGCCATATCCCCCAGCAGTCGGATATCCTCCTCCTGCGTATGGCCACCCGCAATATCCTCCTCCGCCACCTCAGCCCGCTGGTTATCCGCCACCTGGCGGATATCCTCCTGCTGGTTATCCCCCACCTGGCGGATATCCACCCGCTGGTTATCCCCCAGCTGGATATCAGAGGTGATTGATCTTTCGTGTAATTTCGTGTGTGCTATTGGAGATTTGTAAGTACATGATGAGGAATTATATATTTGTGGAGCATATATGGGTGTGTGTTTAACTGTCACCGGTTACTATTGGTTGGTACAAATGTTTCTTATTGTGGAACTGTGATTGATCTTGTACTTCAAGATTTATTGGATAAGATACAAATGAGTAACCTGTGGGATATTTTCTTTATGGAACTAATTGGACTTACTTTTTTTTTTTTGGGACCTATTTTGCGACTCGATATATCAGTGTTTATCTGAAGTTGGTGCACAGAATTAACATCTTATACTGTGACCTTGAACTTAAATAGAAATGCCATTTGATGTTGGTTCCTCTTGTGTTTTTCGGTTCTGTCAAATAGTAGAATAGCATTCCGAGCAAATTTTACCAAATGAATTATGAAATTTATTTGTGTCTTATTGAAATAATAATAATAAGAATTATGGTAATTATTGTCCTTCTAAAATACAAATATCGTACTGATTCGTTTTTGTAGCACAAACTGGGGGGGTGCGGTGTGTTGATCAGCACATCGCACCGCGGGTACCCGCCCCGATCCACCCATTATTTTTTATTTTTTTAAATATATTTTATATATATTTTAAATATTTATTACATATAATTATTTTGTTTTTTTTTACATTTAGTTTTATATTTAACATATATATATTTATAATGATATTTTTATGAATAATATATATTAATAAAGCAAAGTAAAAGATAAAAAACTTTATAATTAATCTTATAAATGTATAATACTAATATTTTTTAATTTATTATTATTTTTAATTAACTTTTATTCTTAGGTTAATTTTTTAGTACTACATATATGATTGTCATATATATATACTAGTTTAATACCTGTGTATTACACGGGGTTTATCAAAAGATAAACATAAAAAATATTTGTGATAATTACAAATTTTTATGTAAAATGAGAAATTCAAATGATGTATTCTCAACTCTTGTCTTGTACATGTCTAATTTATTTATTAAATATTATAATTATTAAAATTTTATTTTCATACTCAGATTCAATTCGTTAATAATTTATTTACATACTTATAAAAATTCAAAAGAAGTCACGTTTTAAACCCGTYCCTAATCTCTACTTATTAATTATTATTACGTTATTTTGTATTTTAATGTTTAAATTAAWTTCGTTAATAATATCAGTTACATACTTTGAAAACATAAACGGATGTCATACTCTCAACTCGTGTCGCATTGTATCGATGTCTAATCAATATTTAATAATAACGGGGAAACCCGCATAAAATTGAGTTTGAAAAAAATATAAAATATACAACACCCGCGTGTTACATGTGAATATGTGATATAAAATATTAAATTTATAAGACACTGATAATTCTATAATATACAACACCCGCGTGTTACATGTGAATATGTGATATAAAATATTAAATTTATAAGACACTGATAATTCTATTGAAAAAATGTCGTGCATCTAACTTGTAGTATATGTAATATTATTTTAAATTTTTTTTTCTGCGTAAGATACTAATTTGTTCGTGCAAATATATAATATATATGTATCAATGCATTATATTTGAATTAGATAAAGAAGTTTAGAATATAAATGTAAAATATACAACACCCGCGTGTTACATGTGAATATGTGATATAAAATATTAAATTTATAAGATACTGATAATTCTATTAAAAAATGTCGTGCATCTAACTTGTAGTATATGTAATATTATTTTAATTTTTTTTTTTGTGCGTAAGATACTAATTTGTTCGTGCAGATATATAATATATATGTATCAATGCATTATATTTGAATTAGATACAAAGATTTAGAATATATTTAATATTTATTTTTCTAGGGATAATAATTTATTATTAGTATTAGTATTAGTATTACGTTATCTTTTTTGTTTCACTTTGTTTTTGTTTTTTGTTTGGTGTAATAATAGTTTTTCATATATATTTTTAATAATATTTTTAATTTATTATATTAGGATTAGATAAAAAAAACTTTAAGTTTAAATTTTTATATTTATTTCCCTTTTGTAATAACTTTATATAACTCATATTTTTCTTATATKAATATTTAGAATTATAATAAAATTATTTCAACTTTTATTGTAAATAAAAATTAATTCAACTTATATATATTTTTTCTAATTAGATATATATTTTTTATATTTTTATATTAGAAGAATAAAAGTAAGATATTGAATTGGACAAAATATGTTAAAGAAAGTATTATAGTAGGTAAGATGTAATAAAAGAAAAATATTCAATTAGACAAAATATAATATTAGGAAAGTAGTAAAGTAGGTAAATATATAAAAAGGAAAAATACTAAATTGGGTTAATATTAGGCTCGGATGACACCGAAGCACCATATTTTTTTTCAAAACTAACGAAGTATGGGAAGCAGACACATAGGATAAGAGGATTTTGCATTAATATATAGGGTATATATATATATATATATATATATATATATATATATAATAAAAAGTATTACAACGGAGCAACTCGACCCGTGGAGTAAGGCGGGGCGGATCCGGGTCCTATAGTAACCCGGTCCGACCCGACCCATTGACATCCCTAGTAATATATATATTTTATTTGTTAAAAATATATTTTATTTATGATTTACATATATATTTCATAGTTATGTATGTTGTTATACACTAATATTTAACATAATATACATTAATAAAATAAAATAAATGATAAATAAACTTATCTATAAACTAATAAATGTATAATATTTATTGTATTTTAGATATATATAGTACTACTTAAATATTATGTATTAAAAATAATTTATATTTTATTATTAAAATAAATTTTATTTCAACGGTTGACCTGCTCCGCCTCATGAGATGGACGAGACGGCACAGGTTCGGGTCTTATAATACCCAGCCCGACCCAACCCGTTACCATCTCTAGTTGGGAGGCCATAAAATTTCTAATCTTATTACAACCAATAAACCAGAAAAAGATGGATTATTTTGTGAAAGAATTTTTGGACCGTTGCCATCTCTAGTTGGGAGGCCATAAAATTTCTAGTCTTATTACAATCTATACAAGAAGACTATTGCGCCCCACAGGGGCACCATAAGCCCTTGCCAACACGGGTTGATCGGTGGGTTCGATGGGTCCTAATATTTGACCCACTAACTTTACAATAAAAATTAATAAGTTGGTTCTTATTGAAGTTCACTAATCATTATGTTTCACATCAAATTATGGTATAAGTTTATGACGCGTCATATAATTCGTGACCAATCAGTATCTATCACATCAAATTGTGGCACGAGTTTATGACGCGTCATATAATTCGTGACAATCTAACCACTTTCATGTGTGTGTGTTTGTACTCTTATGATTTTACTTAACATCAATGGCGACTTGCACAAATCATATACACTTCCTTTCAATTCATTAATAAATAAAGAAAAATATCACTATTATTACTATTCTCTGAATGGATAAGCGCAATCAAACAAATACAAATGCAGGAATAAATATTATCCTATTAAAGAAAAAAAAGACTAAACTCTTGAAAGTTAGGATTATTGTAATACACACACACCATGTAGATTATTCTATCCACGTGATTGGTGGTTTTTAGTACTTGAAATAAGTTTTAATAGTATATTTCTTGGCTCTAAATATATTTAAAATGTTCAACTTTAGTTGTTCAGGGTTGATGTTGAAGACGAAATCTATAGGAGTTTTTACAGCGCTTTAGTTTCCTTTTGGAATAACTCATTGCAGTTTAGCATTAATGATGAAGAAGAAACCATTAAAGGGTATTTAGGGAAAAAATTAGAACAGGCCTAATCATTCGTAACATTCTGGTCCAAGTATCCTTTTAGAGCTTATAAAAAGGTTTTTAAATAAAATAAAATAAAATGAAATATCTTCTAACATGTTACTAACTAGTGACATTATATACACTAATTAAATGGTCAAATTAAAAAAAAAAAACATAATAACAATAACTAGCAAAATATATACTAAGCTAATTGTTGTACTTTAAGATTCAAAAAGTTAGTGTTAAGAGGTCTAAATGGGCGGCTTTAGCACCAAATATACGGCATTAAAAAAAACCAAATTTATTGATGATAATCAATATGTTGCCACTGAGGCATTAAGAACCATTTATCGCAGCTTAAACAAGACGGCTTTAATCGTACCATTATTAAAATACATTCATGAAAAGCTGAATGAAGATTCTAAGGTACACAAAGATAATCTTAATATACGATTGTATATTATTTTTCAATTAAGCTAAATTGCGACCAAACTCGTATTTTATAGGGTCATTTCGGCTGTTTTATTTGTAAGTGGGCCATAAATAATTGGAATAATGTCGTGTTAAATATATATTATAACGTAGAACGAATCATGAGGTTGACTAAACGAAGACGCTATGTTCATGCGTACACACATGCAAGGAAGGTTCTTCACATGTCGGACTATATATATCCACATTCATCTTCTCAACATTTTATGACCATTACATCTTCATATAAATTTGAAAAAAAATATGATTTTCATGGAAAAAATAATGTGACTTGGATGTTTTCTCAGGATAATATGTGATAAAATAAAAGGAAAACGGCATTTTATGAGATTTATTTTATAATCCCTGTCCATATTTATATAGTTAAAATATTAATTTATTTATTATTTTTTAATTATGCACTTTTCAAAAATATTAATTAAAAACAGGTGTAAAAATAAAATATTAAACTATATTCGTACTTAATATACCTTGTTTTTAACGTCATATAAAAACATTGAAGAAAAGACATTGCAACTAATACCGCACCAAAATGAACACTTAGCTCTAAACATTAATGTGTTGGTTTCTAATTAATGTCCAAGTTCAACTTACAATCAAGAGCATTTTCCCCTTCACAGCTGGATTTGGTGTACGGCCATCATTACATCCTTGACATTAACATCCAACATGTTTATTTATCTACTATATGTTTTACTTACGTGTAAAAGGAAAAAAAAAAAGTGAAACACAAAAGGATGGCATGTTTTTCAACATTTACATGTTTTATGTGTCACTCTCACTCACATATGCGAAATATGTCTCGTGCCTTTATTGAAAGTCTTGGGAAATTGTTGGTATACCAACAACTTATTAAAATCTCAATTAAAATCAAGAAAATTCACCATTACCAAATGAATGCTATCAACACACGTGTGGTGTCCATAAAATTATCGGAAATATAGGATGAAACACAAAATAGAATAAGAGATATATGTTGCAATTTATCATCCATCTTTTTTGATCATCTTAAAAGTCAAGTCTCACATTCTTGTATATGATATTATTATTATTATTATTATTATTATTATTATTATTATTATTATTGTCTACGATATGGTGCCATCAAATCTCTATCCATTTTTTTCTTCTAAAGATAATAATATAAATTCTGCAATTTAAGTAGGGGCCTGCAATTGTTGGACAGCTGGATTGGGGTATTGAAGATGAAGGGTGACTGAAAGAAAAAGGACTTGTGGTTTCAATTTCAGTTATAGAGTAGGCAGATGTAAGAAAATTGTGTAGCCCTAAAAACCTATATATAAAGCTACTCCATAAATTTATTAAATGATTGGGAGACATGAAACAATATGACATTCATCCACATGCCCTTCATTGCTTCACTTGGCCCAAACTCTCATGCCTTGCTTCCTCTTTTGTTTTTCCCCATCTTTTACAACACAAATTTTAATTATTTTAAAACCAAAATATATACATTAAGTACCAAAATTAAAAACAGAAATTGTTTCTATAATCCCACTTTACAAGCTTGATTTTCAGTATTGATCAGCATTGTACGCATGACTATGGGTGTTCAAATAAATTAAGAGCATGAATTGTTCAAATTAAACAGTTATTTATTTTCAGTGAGTTGGGAGAGTAGGCTGGAAAGTGATAAATAATTGAAAACTTCGAATTTGTGATGAACACCCTATTAGTGTATGTTGAAATTTATTGGTTGCTCAAATTATGTAGGTCAACTTGATTGAGTTGATTTAAGGAGATAGATATAGTTGGTAATTAATTTTAAATTATTATTTTATAAATTAATTGATTAAAATAATTAATTAAATATTAATTTATCAATATAAACATGATTGAGAAATATAAAACCACATGAAATGCAAGAAGAATATATATAATAAAAATAATAAATAAAGTAATAATAAGAATAATAAATAAAGATTTTGTTCAATTTTTTTTAAGAAGGAAAATATATGAAAAATCATAATAATAAATAAAATGTTCCTTATTTCTAAGAACAATATTTATGTAAAACTGTTAAATAATAAGTCCGTTCCAAAACAAAATATTCGTTGCAATATAAAATTATAAATATAACTTTCTTTTTCAAATAAGGTAGAAGCTAATCGGAAAGTTTCTATTTGTAATTTTTACCTAACATGAGCGTATTAAGGTGAATAGGCTATCATGAACTTATTCTCGATCCTTACCAAGCAAGGTAGGGGCGACAATAGCTGACACGGCACGATGAAAAAACACGATTACAGACACAAAGACACGATAAGGCACGTCACGACACAAAATAACACGAAATACGACGCGAAAAGCACAAAATTCTAAAATAAGTTTGATTTACACTTATTGTTATATTTATGATCAAATAAGATAAAAAATATAAAAACCACGATAGTGCTCGACTTGGAATTCTATAACTTTTATAAAATTCTAGTACACTCAATTTCTAGTGAATTCTTTTGAATTTCATTGAATAATGGGTTTTTATGGAATTATATAAATTTTATAGTTAAAATTACACTTACATAATTTTTAGAATATTCTTGCCTCATACATCAAAATCTTATGAAATTCACATTTTTATTCATTTTTAAATTTGGATAATCAATATATATATATATATATATATATATATATATATATATATATATATATATATATATTTGTGTGTGTTTGTTTGTTATTAAAATATATAAAAAAAAATTGTTATTCTTTTTAAAAATAAAATATAATCAATTTATAGGGAAAAAATGTTGGTGGGCACACATATTTTATTCGTCTCGCGGTATTTTTAATAATCATCACATTTCAATATAACAATAAATGATAATTATTATATTAATCTCATATTATATTCTCAAATTACTTAAAGAATAATGAGATCTTATTATTACTTTTGTTTATTTCAATTTAAAATAATTAAATGTTCTTCTATTAAAAAGAAAAAGAAAAAGAACAATGCTAAAATGTGTATTTCTTATAGTCATAGTTTATTTATTTTTCTGAATTATTTTCTTTATTTATTTCGTAGGAAGATATAACATTCTTCTTGTAATAAAAAAATAAGAGAAAAGATTAATATTACTTGATTTATAAATTTAAACCTAATAACAAGTTAAAAGTAACACATTTTTAAATATTTATAAAACTAGTTGTCTGAACTTTTCAAAAGAAAAGGAAAATAAGGTAAAATCATATTATGTATTTTTTTCAGTTAAGTCTTATTTAAATAATAATAATAATTATTATTGTACATCCTCCTAGATTTTGTTAATTTTTACCCTAAAAAGATTATGACAATTTCTAACAATCCATTATATTATTATGCCTGAAAACATTCAACAAATTTCATTAAAATCTATTTAATATTCACATAAATTCATAGTACACTCTGATCATTTAGTTTGCATATTAAGTCCAAAAACAAGGAAAATCTTGTGAATGGTTTTGAGAAAAAAAAAAAAAAAGAAAAGAAAATGGAAGTGACAAGATCCGACTGAACCGGTATTATGCACTTACAAAGTCCCCATTAAGTAGGGCCTTTTAAATGTATTTTGTTCATAATGTTGTCCTGCATAAATAATCCTCGGACAAATTCTATTGTCCACAATAATTTTGAACAGGAAAATCTTGAAAAAACAAAAAACACACTAAAGCAATAATATACTCAATACTCAAGAAAATCTTTATTTCTCATGTCCCTCATCATCTCATTCTTTATTCCCAAATATATAGTTCCAATAATATAACATCATTGTTAAATTGTTCCCTTTTACAGTGTTGATTAGAGTTTAAACCTAAAATTCTCATTTTTTAAGGATTTATAAACCCAAACACCAAAATAATAGTAAGAATAATAACAAATAAAATCCAAAATAAAAATTGAGAAAAATGGCAACAATATCAACAACCTCAAAACAAAGCTATACAAAATCTTTCTACTTTCTTTTCCAATTACCACAATTCTCAAATTTCTTTTTTTTTTCCCCTTGTAATATTTACATTTCACCAGGCAAATTACCACCATACCCCCCCCCCCCCCCCCAAAAAAAAAACAGAATCTACAAAAATGACTACAAACCCGCCGTAATCGGCGAGTACTCGCCGTAAAAATCGGAAATCCCGGAAGCCAGCCACAGCTTCTCGTTGAATGCCTCCTGCATATCCTCCGGTATGAACTGCGTCCGGCACAGAGGGCACGTCTTCTGATCGTGGTCCATCCAACGGTCCAGGCAGCTCCGGTGGAATATGTGCCTGCAGTTCGCCAGCCGTCGGATCTCGTCCTCGCCGCCGAATTCGTACAAGCACACCGCGCAGCTCTCCGGCAGCTCCAGATCGTCGTCCCCCGCCAAATCCGAGAATTTCACGACCGGCAGGAGCTCCCGGATCAGCGCCGCCGTCACGGACCGGGGCTCCGACCCGAATTCAGCCCGGGACGCGTACGACGCCGTTTCCGGCTCGAGAAAATCCCCCAATCCGAGGAGAGAGAAGAGAGCGCACAAAGATTTCCGAATGAGTCCCAAAGCTGTCAACAGGTAGACTAATAATTTGGGGAGAAATAAATCTGTGTATCCCACTGGGAATCCCATTTTTGTGTAATGTTAGTGCGTGTGAAAGACAAAGGATTGTGAAGGCGAAGGTGGAGTGGGGTTGTTTATATAGTAGGGGGCTGGGATGGCGAAATGGCAAAAATGGGTCTGTGTTTGAGGTGTATTTGCAATAAAAAAGGGTGCGTGAGAGTGCGGGCGGGTTGTATCAGCTGTCACGCTCGCATGAGTGTCGTACAGTTTTGGGGCGTGTGATTAGTTTACACGTGTGCAGTTTTAATTGCAATTAATAGTAATTTGGACTGTGCCAAAATATTTAATACTATGAATTAATTATGCGTAGGCACTAGGCCGTGAGCAAGTAGTTAGGGGGCCAAATTACCAAAACTAGGTGATGTCATGTTATGCTTAAATGAAACTGTTTTAACATTAGCGGGTATATATTATATTAATCTAATGATAATAATAATTTTAAGATGGGAATGGAAATCTCATTTTCGTTGGGATAAATTTCTTAGGAAATAAATATATGCGATATAGATATACAAAACAAATCTGAAATGTCTTGTTTGGACTATAAAAGTTTTGGAAATTTATAATTAGAATATTTAAAATTTTGTAAATAATGTAAAAGAAATACACAATAACATACCGATATTATATAGCCTATATCATAAGTAATTATTTGAGGTAATAGAAATAATAAATCCAGTCGTATATTGTTGTAGTAAATATCAAATCATACATGAAAAAGTAAGATAATGTATTATTATATTAATAGTGTTAATAAAAATTGCGTCACTATTGAAATTAGTAACGTATGTAGATTGATGATGTAGCTAGCATGCTAGGACATTGCCTATAATACGGCGATTTGTATCTACGTATGTCATTTTTTCACCAAACACTGCATCTTATTTTCAATCGGACATGCATCGATGTCTAAGTTGAATCGAGACGAGAACTAAATACAAGACATGATACGAGAATACGTTTTTTATGCATGAATTATAAGATAAAATATGAGAGGATAAAAAAAATATAAATTGAAGTATCAGTACATTATAAAATTTGATACTCCAATTACTCGTAATTAGAAATGTAACTCCCGAGCCTTAATTCGGATTTTCTTTTTTCTTTTTTATTTGAATTCGATTTGTGTAAAATTGATTTTCCATTTTGATTAATCAAAACCCCTCTCCAAATTGTACAAATTTCTACCAAAACTTTCTTGATTTGATCCATAACGAACCGATTCTAATTTGAGAAAAATTAAAAGATTGGGTATTCGATTTTTTTTTATACTACCAATCAAGCCTTGTAGTCCTAAAGCGAAAGTGCAATCCAATAATTCTCACTTTTCTTCCGTTTGAGTGTTCTTTACACTTCCAAAAGCAATAGTTTCTAACCAATGCTCCTTAACTTTGTTTACTCATTCTAATTTTCAGTTGTACTAATATAGAAATGCATTTTCAAGCTAAAAAAGAGAAGAGAATAGAAAAAAGGACCAACCATTTTGGTTCTTGTTTTTATTTTTTTTTGTATTGTTACTATCATTTGTGTTTATGCGACTCTTGTTTTAATTTTGTTGTATTGTTCTATCACAACAATTAAGAAGATAAAAAGAAATACGTTAATTTGATTTACATATAAACTACTAGTACTTCAGGGAGACCCTTTAATTTTAAGAACAGCAATAATGGAGGAAAAAGGGATTATTTGGTTAGACGCAACTCCACTTTTTAATACCAAACTATTAACTCGAGTGACTAAATTAATTCAAGGTGTTGTAATAATGAACAACAATAAAGAGATAATTTGACAACAACTGAATATTGCATCAGGAATTTGGGCTTTAATGTTCGCAAATATTTTTGTTAGGCAAGATTGACGGGTTTATGACCCGTCAGGTTATCTGACCTAATATTATAATATATTGGTTTTTATAATATGATTTATTATTTTTTACTCGAAAATATTAATTTTTCATAAATTTGTGATTCGTGCTATACAGATGCAGATTTCACCCAAAATTCTCCAATATATATATATATATATATATATATATATATATATATATATATATATATATATATTAAAATATGTATTTCTACCATTAAAAAAAGTTATTCATTAGAAAAAATAATTTATTCCCTCTTTAGTTTCAATAATAAGAAAAAAGCCTATTAATTTCCTAATTAGCTAATTTTGCTATTTGAATTTTTAAATGTTAATCATTAATTATTTAGACTAAGTGATGTATAATGAATTTTTTGATGATACTTTACGAAAATTTAGCTTAAATGTTAATGGTTCTTTTTTTTTTATCATCAACGTAAATTTTAAAAAAATTTAATATTTATACCAATTGTTGGAAATGCTTTATTGGTTTTAGCATTTGCTCGCTTAAAAATTTATTTGTGGACATGTTAAGTAAAGAAATAACTATTATTATTTGTATTTAACTCACTTAAATTGTAGTCATTATTTGGTTCTAGAAATAATAATAGTACTATGATTTGTTTAATTAGTCTTCTTTAATTTGTACAAAGAGAAGCATTAAAATTTTCGAAAAGTATAATTTCTTTTGAAATTAGTGTTACTTCTCCGGCAACGATGACAAGTATAAAAAAATTATTCTTCAAAATAACATATGTAAAATATTGTGTAATAACACGAGATATCAAATATTCCATTATTGTTTTAGTTACATATCTAAGAAAAAGGAATATATTTTATTATTAGCATGATGCAACTGTAATAAATCGACGAGAACTAGTAATATGTTTTTTTAATCCTTATTAAAACTTATCATTGTTATATAATATGATAATTTTTTGAGTATTTTTTAAATGATTACGTTGGTGCCCCTCCAAATTTTGTTTTCTGTATCCGCCTCTGGTGCTATATTGTATCGGTTTTGTAGTATGATGTACTGTTTTTTTACTATAATGATTTTGTAGTATAATGTATTGATATGAAAGGAAAAACGAAAAAAAGATTATTCGATTTTGCATATTGTATTCATTAGTCCGGTCTGATAAAGTATTGTCCTTTAATTGGTATATATATTAAATAATAGGACATGTAATTATATTTACTTCTGTAATTTGTAATTTAAAAAAGACTTAAAAAAATTATGGAGAAGAAAAGGAAACGGAAAATGATTGTGAAGGATCAATAATGAAGTAGAGGACCAAAAGGGAACAGTCATTGAGAATGGCAATGTCCTATTGGCATCAAAGTGGGACTCTTTGTTTCCACCAATCAATCCCTTTTGAAAGGCAACACTTCAAGACAAGATAACACCAACAATATTAATCTCCTCCATTTACTGTTGTTTTAATTAAATTAATCAATAATAAGTGTAGTTTTTTGTTTATAAATGCATAACATAAATTCAATAATTTAAACTCGATCGAGTTAAATTTGATATTTTTTTTCCTTTCTTCCTTTCCAAAAAAAAAAAAAAAATTGGAAAAACAAAATAAAAATTAACATAGTGAGTGATACTTAGTTCAATGTGCCGTCGTACTCGTATTGTCATTGTTTTGTTGAGGGTGCCAACAAGACTGGCTAATTATAGTTGTCACTTTCGTTTGAAAAAAAAAAGAGGAAAAAAAGTTTAAAATTCTAATTTGCCAAAGACAATTATTATTTTGAACAACACGACAAACTTTCAAGGGGTCTAATTCTTATACATGTAGTATGGTTACAATTTCATTTTCGGTCGGACATGTAACATTATTACTGTCTAAGAGTTTAATGAGTGCAATGTCAATATAAACGCAATAACTTTGACAGGTTAAAGTAGAAAGAAAAAACGAAAAAAACAAAAAAAGAAAAATGTGGGCACGAAGGCGTGTGAGAAATACCTCGCTTAGTATCTAGGCATGTGAAAAAATAGTCAACTTGTTTTGTTGATCGTCTAAATGTGAAAAAATGCATGTCTTTTAGATGAGTTACTTGGTGTTTCTTTTTTAATTTAGCCAAATATTATAAAATTTATAACAATATATCAAAAAATAATCAAATAATTAATATTTCGAAAAAACTATTATAAAAGCGTCTTATGCAGACGATCATACTTTTACAGTAAAATATTATATTTTTATTGTGAAACTCATACTTTTCAAAAAAATATGAATAGTTTTTTTGAAAAGTATGGTTTTTATACTTTAAAAATATAACTTATGATTTGAAAAGTATGACCATCTTACATGAGACACTGAATAGTACGTTGATTTTGTATAGATGATTAGTATTTTGCTAATTATATCAAAAAACATGTCGACATAAAACCGAATTAATCGAACCGAAATGAATTAATAAAAATAACAATGAGTAATATAAAAGTTATTACTTATTATTTATTAATTATATTTTGATTAAAATTTTATTTCCAAAACCGAACCAAAACAAAATAATCGAGTTTTTAGGATTTTCAAACTTAAACGAACCGAACTTACATAAAATTCCGATATTTTCGATTCAATTCGATCAATTTTTTGCTCACCTATAATCCCAATCCGAACAAAATAGTACTATTAGAAGAGATTAAGTTAGTTACACATTGTTGCCTAACTTTTAATATCAAAGGCAACTCTAGAAATATCATAAATTCACAAAAATAGAATATTGTATTCACCTTTTCATCGAATAATAAAAATTAACTTTAACAATCCAAATTAATGAAGATGATATATAGTGCACCCAATCTTCTGTACGATAGTATAAGTGTGATAAATATATGAGTGTCGTATGTGATGCATATAATTGCATAAAATACTCATAACATTAATCATATACAAAAATTATTCATATTTCATCGTATACAGCACGGATATACCATCGAATATACCATACATACCGATCAAGATTTAGTACAAGGGTTTTGTAAAAATAGATAAATAGGGTAAGAAATAGTAGTAAACATAAAATAATGGGGCGGTTAGAGATAAAAAGGTATAGTTTAATTTGTCGGCGAAGGTGGTGGAGATGAACCCCGGCCAACCAGCCAAGAAGCATGGGGTGATGAGTGGTGACTCTAATTCGTCCGCCTAACTATTTAACCCTAATCTCTTTTCTGTCTTTATACGCCAAAGACATTCTGCCCCACTACCCTTTGATCATCACATTTTGATGGAGACTACATGTGACTTTCTCTCTCTCACACACACCACTACACTAGATTGTATTTTGTTTCTTTATGTAATTTGAATGAAAGTTGGGTGAGTTTTCATTCTCAAAACCAATTACCAAATTTATTTTAAAATAAATAATAAATACTTAGATGATTGGAGCTGATTTTCTAAATTCTTTGTATTTGATACTTTCACCATTTTACTCTCTGTACGGCTATAGGTATCTTGTTATTAACATGAAAGGTCAATTTTTTTTAATTGCTGAGATTTTATTATTTTTAATTAATAACTAATTATCTAAATATTTATTAATTTGTTCTTTAATTGAGACTCCTTAGATAGTCATTAATTTTTTAGTAGAAATTGTTACAACCAATCCCAAATGGGAATTAGAATTGGAAATTACCAAGTCTACATTATCTGGAATTGGAAATTAAATTTTTTTACACATAATTAGCGGGGTTAATATTTACTAAAAAAATTGAGTTTTTAAGATTGATGCAAGAACAATTAAAAATATGAAAAGAGAGAAGGAAATCGGGGTAGATAGAAATATGATAAGAAACACAATTGGCCCACCCTACTAAGGATGAAAAAATCTTTTTCGGACTTAAATCAACCGAACGTATGACTGGAAGCAATGAATCGAATAAAAAAATTGTAATATATTTTACTTTTAAACTTGGTCTTTTTCAAAAGTTTTTTTTTTTTTGAATTATTTATATAGAACGATAAATGTAAATTCATGTATCTTGCATTCAACTAGGGTATGAATAGTTGAATTAAATTGAAGAGTTGATACCGGATAACCGATAATTATAACTGATTTTAAATTAGTATTTGGTAAATTAATTAATTGAATGTTAATTTTTAAATATCAACATGATTGAAAAATATAAAATAGATGTTATCTGATTTTAATCGGTATTCGATAACTTAGCTGATTAATATAATTTATCAATATAGAAATGATTGAAAAATAAAAATACTATACATAAAACACACACACACACACATATATATAAAACGAATTATAATAATAAATAAAGACTTTTTAAAATATTTTTTAAAAAATATATATGAAAATGATATGAAAAATTAATATAATAATAAATAAAAATTTCATCATGTTTAAGAACAATACTTTCTTAAATTGTAAAATAAGATGTGATTTTATAAAATAAAATATTAATTACAATATAAAATAAAATTTTCTTTTTCAAAAAACGTAAGAGCTATCAATAGCTCATTTAAATTCTTTACCCTTACATATTAAAAGAAATTTATTGAGAGGGAATAGTTTATAAACTCGAAAAATTCAACTAAATAGGGTTTGAATTTATTACAATTTACAAGTCGAATGGGATGGATTTTAGGCGGACTTGAAAATTACCCGTACCCATTACTAAAGGGGCCCACCCGACCCGTCCCCGACAGTTTGGAGCGGAGCTCCCTCTCACTAGTCACTACCCTCCACTCACCGTTGCTCCCTTGTGTCATATTTCTTCATGTCTTTAATTTGTTCTCAATCTGACACTCCGTATGTACATATAGACGTACCGCACATGTGGGCTTCTGCTTAACTTTTAATAATGCCACGCCACATGTTTCAAAATAATAATAATAATAATAATAATCCTTGTATTATGGTCTTCAAGAGATGAACAATTGTTTTTGTTCTAATACAAACTAGTTTTAGAATTCATTATAGCATTAAAGGAATTAAAAAATGTTGCCCGCTTGGGATATTTGAACTGATATAGATATAAAATACTCTTGCGCGAATAACCGCCTCTTTGTAAATAGTGTCGGCCCGTGAAAATCGGGCAGTCGTTGCCGGTTTCGAAGGGATCGAGAAAGAATATTGTTGATAATTTTAAAGGATGTAAGACCATCTTCTAAACTTCGTCAATTTTGATATTCAATGTGTTAGAATAAGCTATTGAAATGTCTTGCAAAAAAAGATGAGGTGCATTTTCTTGCACTATTCAAGTCTGATTCTTCAACAAAGTCGTCATTATTGTCTTTCAAACTATTATATATCAAAAGACATATTTCAAAACAACTCATTCATACTTAATCTCAATATTCAGAAGAAAATCAATAAATTATCAATTATCACTTTTATCACTATAAAATGAAATGAAATGTAAACAATTTCATACATCCCTCAAATGAATGCGTGCTAGTTTCCACGTCATAGGCAAGATTAAGATTTATTTATTTATATATACTCTCTCTATTTCTTTTTAATTGTCGTTTTATAATTTTTGTTCATAATTAAAATATATAAATTTTTGACTAATACACTTTCAATAAATTAATAACATTTCTAGTTAATTACTCGATCTCTTTCCTTCTAATTATTTACTACTATTAAATTGTTTATATTTTTTAAATAAGTTGGAATAAAATTAAAATAAAGTGGTAAAAATTCTAAATCAACAATTAATTTTTAACAAAACGTAGTGTTAAAAATGAAGATTAATATGAATAGGAGGAGTACATGTCAATTAAACCAACTGTTTATACTAGTATTTAGTGGAATTAAAAACACCCGGTACATTGATTGAAAAAGTACCTTAAAAATAAGTTCGACTAATATACTGACTAATATAGGTAAAATGTTACCGTTTTTATTAATGCATCTATGATTAATTAATTATTTTCATTAATATATGAATTTTTATAAAAGTTGGTTTATGTAAAGAGTAATGTGATGACAAAATAAGTAAATATGAGTATACATACAAATGAGAAATTAATTGCATCCTAAATGCAGTAAAGTAAAAAAGCCTATCTTTATTTTCTTTATATGGGATATTAAGTGGTAACATGTCCTATTGTTATGAGAATTAATTGTATTCTAAATGTAATAATAAATTTATCTTTAATCTAACTACGGAAACCCAAAATAACAATTTCTATTTTTATAAAACGGATGAGTATTACTCATCCTATTTGGAAATCATGACATTAAGAAAATAATTTTAATTCACAAAATTTCAAATGAGTTCATTGGTAATCTGAATTCCAGTCCATCTCGCATCGTTTAAATGACTTAAAATAGTTGCCAAGTGATTTAAGCTAATGTTAATTCCAAATAAAATGCACAAATTCATTAATTATCATCACTTTTAAACTCATGGACAGTCATCCGACTCAGTCACAAGTCAGATGAGTCAATTGCAACCCACTTTAATAATAATAATAACAATTCTATTTTAAAGAAAAACTTTATTTAATTAATTGCGTCTCAGATGCTAATATTTGTATATTAGTGGCTAAGAGGACCAGATTTACAGCAATCCAGCTAAATACAACCTCAATTCTTCTGTAAATTATAATATTGGTGAACTAAATATATTTTTCTATTCAACTTGCCTTAATAAACTAATTAGCTACTAATTAATCTTCTGCCATTTTATGTTGTTAAACTTAATTCATAGTACATAACAGTACTATAATCACCCTTTTGCCTTGCTCAAGAAATATTAATAATTGTATATCACATGAAACAAGATTTGTTCTAAATTAATTCCAAAAACACATATATATTTTGCAATATTAATAATCAGTGCATCAGAATTTGCCTGCCATAAGGTTGATTTGTAGTGTCAAGAATGGTTTAATTGTGTAGCTAAGCCAAGGATCCAATTGCATCCACCTGTCCTTGTCAGAGACTGTCTCCTCCAGTTAATCAAGATTAGCTGGTAATTAATTACATAGCTCACAGACAATATTGGGATTTTTTCTTTTTGAAAGGAAGATAGATTATTGTATAGTTATATTTGTCTTGGCAATGGAAAGAATCAGAAACAACTAAACAAATTGTGAATAGTTATCAAGTTATTTAACAACTTTGTTTTTAGGTTGAGGGACTTCCTCTGAATCTACTTTACTTAATTGTTTTAGAAATTATATTAAGCCGAGTCAAAAACACGAAGGTTTATAAGGATTTAGGAGACTTCCCTTTAGAAACACGAAGGTTTATAAGGATTTAGGAGACTTCCCTTTAGAATGTGTAATTTTTTTATATGGGGCGAGTTGTTTCGACAGTGGTGAACTCTCGCATAGGAGTAGTGAGCTCTTATACGAGGGTGACGAGCTTTTATTGCGTAAATGGTACTATAACAGCTCAGGCTTTATGGTTAAACATGATTTTGGGCACTGATGGGCTGATATGGATTATGGTATGAGGTCCCAACAGACTGAAAGCATGGATATGGTTATGGGCCCATGGTCATTATGGTAATTTAGAGAGAGTTCTATTATCTATGGTAACTTAGCATAAATGAGAAATCCTAATTTTAATTTGATCGCTATTTATGGTATTATAGTTTTAATAGGAGACAAGAACCCTAGATTGGCAACACGTCTCTTATTTATATAAAGAGGACTCAGGCCCCACTTTTCTCTCTAAGTTGATTTCATATTCTACGTTTTGAGCTCTCGCATGTCTCTCAAAAAATATCTGACTTAAGTATCGGAGGGCCTACGTCGGGGCTATCCGGCTTGGGTTCTGTTTTGCAGGTTGATCAGGTCGCCAAGAGCTTTCTGGAGGGCTATCAGGTCGCCTAACGCATATTTCTGGTTATTACTTTCTTTTCTTGGTGAACCAATCTTTTTGATCGCATCAAGTGACGCCATTTGTGGGAAATAGGGACATCAAGTCCTTGAGCAAAAGACGTGAGAATTTTTACGAGTAAAACATGAAGGACAGAACTATCACACCCCAAACTTTAGATTTTGAATCGGAGACGAGTAAGGCGAAAGAGGTAGATAAAGGGAAACAGGTTGAGAATGAATAAACACCACCTCAAGGGGAAACAACTAATCCAAAGATAACACCACCACCACCATCACCGCTACGGAAAGAAAAGACGGAGAAATCAAAGGGAAGAATAAACAAGAAACAGACACCAGAGTTAAATAAACAAAAGACTATTCATGTGGGACCAAGGAGTGGAAAGAATTAACGAAGGGGAGAACCTATCACGTTGACAAGGGATTCATCGAGAGATTGATGAGCTTAGTGCCTCCGAGAAACTTAGAGAAGTTAAAGAGAATTTTGGCAGGCAAAGACAATAGCGAAGACGAGGAGGCTTCGAAAAAGTATGAGGAATACAGGCTAGCACAATGAACTCCGAGCAAAAAGAAGAGCAGAGAAAAGGAACCATGAACGCCAGGTCCCAAATTATCCCGGATCGCAAGAAGAGACCGGTACCCGATAGGATACCCATCGTCATCTGATGATGACATACAATCCTTGGGTAGTAGGTCGCGAAAGAGATCTTATAAACAATAGGCCCAGCAAGACATAGAAGAAGACGATGATGAGGCATTGCCATTCTCCCGCGCATTAAGGGATATGCAGGAAGCAGTACGAACACTACAGGAACAGAAGACGAGGAGTCGAGAGGCACCCATTCTCAGAAAGGATATTAAGAGCGGCATTACCCACTACAAAAGAATCCGGCTATGCTGGCGGGTTTCCTGACGGCCAAAAAGCCGTCAGAAATCCTGGCGGAAATCGTTGCTGGCGGATTTTCTGACGGGCTACAATGTCCGTATACTGTATACTGCCTCATTCTCAAAGATTTGCTGCTCCCTGGTGCTAATTGATGAAACCAATCTTGTGCCTATCCCTCTTAAAGTAGATAAGAAGGCCCGACATTGTCCTCCCTGGTTGCTATTCGTGTCCTGGAAGCTGGCTGCTCCCTGGTGCTAATTGATGAAACCAATCTTGTGCTATCCCTCTTAAAGTAGATAAGAAGGGCCCGACATGCCTACAATGTCCGTATACTGTATACTGCCTCATTCTCAAAGATTTGCTGCTCCCTGGTGGCTAATTGATGAAACCCAATCTTGTGCTATCCCTCTTAAAGTAGATAAGAAGGCCCGACATGCTACAATGTCCGTATACTGTATACTGCCTCATTCTCAAAGATAAGAAGGCCCGACATGCTACAATGTCCGTATACTGTATACTGCCTCATTCTCAAAGATTTGCACCTGACGTGTAGGATCTGTAATCCCCTCATAATAGAAATCCAACCCCTTGTAACCACGAGGTCACTGCAAAAAAATTCGGCAATGCTGACGGCCAAATCCGTCAGGATATGAAATACTGACGGCCTCCTGACGGATAATGACCGCCTAACTTGTGTTTATTTAATACCCCACATGTGGCATGGGTGGGATTCGAACCCCAGACCTCTTGCAAATAGAGGAGTGGTGGTTACCGTCTCGCCAAGTCGATTACTTGTTAGAAATTATATACTTTTAATATATATTAGATATATAAATTATAAATTATAATTATAATTAATTATATTATATTTATAAATGTTGATTATATTTATGAATAATAATATATAAATGCATAATATTATTATAAATATATTTATAAATAACTATATATATATATATATATATATATATATAATATTATATATATTATATATATTATTTTATAATTATTTATAAATCATTATAATATATATATTTAATAATAATTATAAATATATATTATTTGAAATATATTTTATTATATATTATATATAAAATAATAATATATTATTATTAATATATAATATTATTTATAAATATAATAATTATATATTATATTTATAATATTATATATATATTATAATATTTATAAATAATTATAATATATATATATATTATAAATATATATATTATTTATAATTATTTATTATATAATAATATTTATATATTAATAATAATATATATATTATTTATAAATATATAATAATATATTATTTATAAATAATTATATTATTTATATATTATTATAAATATATAATATAATATTATATTATTAATTATAATATATATATTATATATAATATTATATAATATATATTATTATATATATATATATATATATTATATATATTATATAAATAATATTTATAATATATATTATTATTTATAATAATTTATTAATATAATATATATATCATTTATATTATTATTATAAATATAATAATATATTATTATTTTGTTTTTTTTTAATTAAAAATTATTTCCTGGCGGGTTTAGCCCGTCAGGATAATTACGCGGGATAGATTCCTCGCTCGATTCCTGAGGGGATGCTGGCGGGGATAGTTGCTGACGGCCCAGGGCCGTCAGAAAATCCGCCAGCAACGATTTCCGCCAGGATTTCTGACGGCTTTTTGGCCGTCAGGAAACCCGCCAGCATAGCCGGATTCTTTTTGTAGTGGGTAATGCCGCTCTTAATACCTTTCTGAGAATGGGTGCCTCTCGGACTCCTCGTCTTCTGTTC
>BMAC01000176.1:453015-472186 GCA_014905375.1 Phtheirospermum japonicum
TATAAATAATTAATTAAATTATAAATATATAATATTATTTTATATGTATTATAATTATAATATTATAAAATTATATTTTAAATAAATTGCTGACGGCTTGCCCGTCAGCATTATTTTTTTTATTTTTATTTAATAATTCTGACGGGTTTAGGCCGTCAGCGTATATATATTATATATATATATATATATATATATATATATATATATATATTTTTTTTTTATTTAATTAAAAATTATATGCTGACGGGCAAGGCCGTCAGCATATATTATTTTTGTTTTTTTTTAATTAAAAATTATTTCCTGGCGGTTTAGCCCGTTAGGATAATTACGCGGGATAGATTCTCGCTCGATTTCTGAGGGGATGCTGGCGGGGATAGTTGCTGACGGCCAGGGATGTCGGGCCTTCTTATCTACTTTAAGAGGGATAGCACAAGATTGGTTTCATCAATTAGCACCAGGGAGCAGCCAGCTTCCAGGACACGAATAGCACCAGGGAGGAGCCAGCTTCCAGGACACGAAGTCAGCATTTTGCTAGCGCCAGATTAAACACAAAGACTGCCCAATCTCTCTTTTAAATGGTGCAGCGACCTGGGGAAACTTTAAAGAGTTATGTGGCCCGATATACTAGGGCTACTTTGGAAGTGCCCGCGGCCACAAACGAGATGAAGGCGGGAGATTTATACCAAGGATTTAGGATGTAAGGTCTATGGAAATCGCTGGCCAAGCGATTTACACATACATTCGAAGAGGTTTTAGATAGGTGCGTAAAGTACATACACGTGGAAGAGGCTGAAGAAGAGCATAGATTACGTTTCAGACAGGAGGTCGCCGAATCAGACAGAGTAGCGCCCAGGAGGTCGGAGCATAGGAGAGATACGAGCGAGCTGCTCGGGCACTCTTAACAATAGGAACAGATGGTAGGGGGACAACAAGAAGTGGAGGCAAAGTATGGAGAGAAGACAACTTCACACCCTTGTCGTACCCACAAGCGAGGGTGTTCACGATTATGGAAAATCAAGTACCTGACGCTATCAAGTGGCCAGAGGGTTACACGCCAATTCCTACTAACCCAAGGTCTCAGTTCTTTTGCAAACTTCACAACAATTATGGGCATTTAACTGAGCTATTCAGGTACTTAAGCGAGGAGATCGAAAGACTAATTAAAGCTGAACATTTGAAAGAGGTAATATAAAATGATAAGGAACCTCGAGATAAGGGCAACCATTGCCCTTGTCTCGTCTAGGAGGACCTCCGCAAGCGCAAGCGGAGGGACAAAAATTGATCGAACAAGGGGGGGGGCTGCTGGGAATAGCAGGAGAAAGATAAATATGATATCCGACGGGCCAACAGATGGAGACACAAATAACGCGCCAAAGCGAGACACGAAGGCGGCGAATCCCGGATCGTATGAGGTCGCTACAATTAACACACGAAGGTGTTACTCATTTCTTATAAAACTAGTTCCAATATTCGGAAGGTCAAAAGATTTGGAGGACAAACATACAATTATTCAACCATCAACCACGCGTCCACTGAAAAATCAAAGAAAGGGAGGTATTTGTCTAGAGGCGAGCATATCCCGACAAAAATGAAATGCAGTCGATGCGACCGAGTTGGAAATTAAAAAAACAAAAAACTTTTACCAAGACACTTCCTTGATTCTAAGTGTCTATATTTTAAATTTTTAATTGGGTCGATGGTACTATCACACTCGTATTTCACATTAAGTATCTTTATTAAAAGGCTCACGCCAAGTTGATGTATTAAATTCCCATTTTTTGATAACCAGTAGAATGAAATTGTGTGTTCTTGTTGCGTGATGAATAGTATGGAATTATTCATATTGTGTGATAAATATTCTATAATTATTCATATCATGTTCCAAAGCGTATTGAATTATGAGTATGTTTATGAAGTAATGTGGAATTATTATAAATTTATGTTTAGGTAGTATGAAATTTCTTAATCCTTTTGCAAAATAGTGTGGAATGATATTATCAAGTGGTATGGATTATTATCATCCAGTATTAAGTAGTATGAAATTGTTACTCAGGATATTAAGTAGTATGAAATTTATTAACATCCAGTATGGATATATTAACAACTTATGTTCAAACATGTTTAAGTAGTACAAGTTTATTTTAATTGATTATTATCAACTTATAGCGTGGATTTATTAGCATCCAGTATATCATTTCACTTTGGTTATTAAGTTGTATGGAATTTGTTAGCATCTAGTATGGATTTCTTAACAACTTATGTTGGAAAGCGTCCAAGTATCATGAATTTATTAACACAACTTATTTTCAAAATAATGTGGGTTAATTAGCATCTACTGTGTAATTGTTATTTGGGTTAATTATTTTTTGCCCTCCAAATTATTGTATTTTTCACAGTTTATTATACAAACTATTATATGTAATTACTTCGGCCTTGAATCTATTCATGACAGCATTGTCCACACTGGTGGGAAGCTTTCGTCCTTAACCACATATTTCATGAAGAAACATGTAAAACTTGCACAGTCGCTCATGGAGCATTTTAGACAGAAATTATTGGGTAAGTAAACATAGGATAACGTATTGCCTGAACACTTAATATATAACAAAAATACATACATCTCTTCTTGAGAAGGCAAGCTCTACAGCGTGGATCTCTCGTGTCAAGAGCACCTTTGTCTCTATTTTTATTTCGGCAAATGCGGCTTCATATCATCTTCTGTGTTAAGTGAAATAATAATAATATTTTAGTTTACTAGTCGACGTATGTAATCTACAATTCATTACAAACTTGTTGTATTATTTTTTCTAAAATCTCATTAGTTACCATTTTTTTTTCTAATAATTCTAAACTACTCTATCAAAAATACAAATAATCACATACTACCTCCATCAAAAATACTATTAATTTCATACTTATCGTATCTTATATATTTATATAGGGTTATTTATCTTTTGCCCCCCAAATTATTGCGTTTTTCATAGTTTACCATAAAAATTATTATTGAGACATACCGTCATACAAACTATGTGTGATTTGCAACTTGACCCCTAAATCAAATTTTTTGTGGTTTTGTGACCAAAATCGGATGAGGTGGCGCAACGGGATTGTGCCACATCATCTAGTTTTGAATACAAAATCACAAATATCCCAATTCAGGTGGCAAACTGCAAATCACGCGTAGTTTGTATGGCGGTTTGTCACAAATAATAGTTTGTATGGTAAACTGTGAAAAAACGCAATAGTTTGGGGGGCAAAAAATAATTACCCTGAATATATATATATATATATATAAAATTTGCCCCTCAATATATACGGTTTTTTACACTTTGCCCCCAAAGTATGTTTTGTTCCACTTTACCCCCTAATGTACAATAATTTTTGACGTTGCCCCCTAAAATTTATTTTCGGCGGAATATTCCTTCTAGATTCCATCGACGGGCAGTTGGGGGGCAAAGTGCAAGAATCTTAAAGTTTGGAGGGTAAAGTGCAAATAATCTTAAATTTTGGGGAGGGGATTAAAATAATATAAATATTGGATTTTATTTTAAAATTTTATATTTGAAAAAGATATAGAATTTTTATCTTATACACACACACACAAAATTTGTAAATACAACTCCAATTTAAAAAAAAAATCCCATAAATTTCCAATTAATATTTATAATTTTCTAAATATAAATGTTGTCAATACATCTTTAATATTATTAAATATGAAACACACAATAAATATTATGTAAATTCTTACACTAAATAACATAATAATATATTATTATGTATTATAATTGAACAAAATAAACTAAATGTGTATTTTGTATATGCATTATAATATTATGAATAGAAAAATAAAATTATCATTTGATATTATTATTTGTATAAAAAGTGTGATTAAATACTATATTAATCACGAATACATTTTTATATAAGATTGTATCACCATATTACACAGAGAAGAAGTGCAAAAACGGCTTTAATATTTGCATTCACATACAACTATAATTATATTATAAGATAATTTTTTAATAATATCTTTTTATCTATATTACTAATTACTATGGTATCATTTAACGGTTATCTCTCTCTTTATATATATATGTGTGTGTGTGTGTGTGAGAGAGAGAGAGAGAGAGAGATAAATTCTTATTTTTTATAAAAATAATACTTTTACATAAAAATTCAATATTAATATTATTTTAATATTTCATCAAAATTATAAGATTTTTGCACTTTACCCCCCAAATTTTAAAATTTTTTGCACTTTACACTCCAAACTATAAGATTCTTGCACTTTGCCTCCCAACTGCCCGTCGATGGAATTTAGAAGGAATATTCCGCCGGAAATAAAGTTTAGGGGTAACGTCGAAAATTATTGTACTGTAGGGGGTAAAATAGAATAAAGAATATTTTGGGGGACAAAAGAAAAATAACCGCATATATTAGGGGGCAAAATTATTTATATATATTCTTAGTTTGTTTCACGTGGTTTAGTATGAAAAAAATCATGTCCCGCTCATTCCACACAACTTAACATATACAAATTTCATAATTCCATATTCCGTATGCATTAAAAACTATTCTAATAATTTTAAACTACGCTGTCAATAATACTAATAATTACATACTTACATATGCATATTTTGAAATAAAGCTTAATTCTCGCCCTTTTAATTGCACACTACTCACTTCTGCCAAAAAGTGTAGTTTTATACTACTCATTTGTCATAAAGTGGTTTATCCGCAACTTTGATAGTACAGACAAGGGTCATTGAGTGAATTATGAGCGATTTTATTTCTTATTTTAATTGTATACTGGGTTTTGGGTTTGGAAATCCTTTCCAAACACCAAACATCGTATGAAGCCGCGATACTTGAAACGGATTGATCAGGTCAGAGAGTCTAATGATATAGATAAACTGGCCAGTGGAGGTAGTCATGTCTAATTGCAAGGAAAAATAAAATAAATGAGAAATGTGTAATTCATAAAAATTATTTAAAAATAAACTTAACTATATAAGTATATATGATATTCTCCCTTTTTTAATACTGTAAAAGGGTGGTCAATAGGCAATCACGTCAAAGGGCAAAATTATGACTATTTTTCACATTATCACGGTATAGAGAAGATATGAGATTCTGGTAAATTTATTATTAGAGATTAATTAATTTATTAGAAAATAAATTCTTTGAAAGAACATAAATTTAAGATTCTAAAATACGTGAGACGTGTCGAGGCGACAAGGTCGAATATCAAGCATTACAAGTATGCGTGCCTAAATTTAAGCGACAAAAGATATTTTTATTTTTTATATCCTTTTAATTATTTTGAATCAATGAGTAAGTATAACAATACGATTTGTAAAGATTTCTTGCAATATTTTCAATTTTCTTAATTGAAAAATAGTTTTTAAATTATTTAAAACTAAGATACTACTTAATATTTTCTATTTCATAACAATCTCCCATGATTAAATTTGAAATAAATATAATAAGATAGTTGAATTTAACATAAAACTAAATATAAAATACAAAGATAGTTAAAATTAGGGGTGGGTCGATACGGTATATCGAGATTTTTTTTCGATACCGATACCGTACCAAATATAAAACTATTATTCCATACCGATACCGTACCGGATATGTCGGTATACCGAATTTTCGGTAAATTACACGACACATACCGTACCGTACTGATATATCGGCATGCCGAATTCATGGACGGTATAGGTATTATACCGTTTCATACCGAACGCAACAATAACAAATATTACAATAATTTTATACCGAATACCGATACATTACCGATATTTTTGGCCGAATACCGAAGTTTTTTAGTATTTAAGTATATATACCGAAATATCAATATTTTTTTCGGTATTTCGGTATATACCGAATTACCGATTTTTTGTTATTCTTATACCGATACCGTACCGTAATATTTCGGTATTGATACCGTACCGTACCGAATATCACGGTATACCGAAAATACGGTATTTTTCGTTATTTTTTCGGTACGGTATTTCGGTATTTTTTTCCCACCCCTAAGTAAAAATAGAATAAAAAAGTATTTGTTACACGCACGAGACGATCAACTCTAAGTTAATATCGTTTCTAAACTTTTCGTTAGGCGATGCATTTCGATGAAGTTTCAAGCCTAACGAGCCTTTTAGAACACTGCACACATTAAGACAAATCGAGATCATAATTCAGGGAGCGAAGTTACATCGGCACGGGACACAAACTCGGGACAAGACACAAGATAGACACATGAAAATATTTATTTTTAAAAATATAAGATACGGCACGAGTTCGTGTCCCGTGCCGGTGCAACTTCTTAATTGCATGTTTATATAAATAATTATCTCGTGCCGGTGCAACTTCTTAATTGCATGTTTATATAAATAATTTTTTATATATTTATTTCATGTAAATATAAAATTGCATTACTTTTTAATTTTCAATTAGTTATATAAAATAACTTCAAAATCATTCTAAACAATTAATAAATTCCAAGTACAAGGAAAAAGATAATAATTAAAAATAAAATTTTGGAAAAATGTGTCGGAGACGTGTGCGTGTCGTGTCCCGTGTGTCCTGTCGTCTCCATCACGTGCCCTCTCATGTCTCAATGTGTCCCTACCGTGTCCACTAAAAGAAAAAAACACGCGTCCAACACGTACCGCGCTGTGGAGTGTGACAAATCGATGGGGTCGAAAATAAAGTGTTCATGCATCATAGTCACGAAGCAAATGAGGTTAGTAGGGTAAGAAAAAAGGGGGAAAAAAAAGCTGTTCCCACTGATGAAAATAGAACTGGAATTACAGTTATCACACCAACTTACAGCTATGCAAAAGGCATGTTCAAAAACTGAGCACTAAAACTGTCATTTTGTTTTTGTCCCACTCTTTATTGAGCAACCCCTGCAAACACAAAATTGCTCCCACTATCACACCTTTAATTGCTTGATTTACTCAGAGTTTTACTGTTTAATCACGTTTTGTTTGTTGAAATTATGCCAATTAATGATGATAATTCATTGCTTATCTCTCTTGGGATTGTGGTCTACTTTGAAAGTGCCCCCTTATTCAATCAACTATATGTATATAATCATAATGACCAACATTTTGTGAAAGTTTAAAGCATGCTTAATTGGAAACCCGTTTTAAATCATGGTTTAGAAAACAAGATGTGTTGTGATTTCTTCTTACTCAACTTTTAGAATAAATTAATTCTCGAAATTGACATTTGAAGTGTTAATTATGACTATTTATAACTTTTGAACTTCATTCACGCATTTCGTTGGGTGGTCAACTAATATTCATTTCCACCAAAAACACTTCAAAATACAAATAAGCAACTTCTTTAAAGTACACATATTTATAAGGTCAGTTCATAGATGCATTTTTATTTTTAAAATGCTCTCAAACATATGAAATTGCATCGTTACTTAATAATGGGGGATCGGTGGGGATTTGCAGATCTATGAAACATAATCCGTCTAGATTTTGAAATCATGTTCCTATGCTTAGATTTGGGAAAATCTTGATCATTGATTTATAGTTATGCCTAATAATTATTTACCCTCACCACTTAGTATATGTACTCAATTGTGTGAGGGGCTTCAAAAGGGGTAAATAATTGAGTATAACTTTAAGAACCTATTTATATTATATACTAGTGCTTAACACATGCGATACTCGAGCAAAATGTGATGGTTTATGTTAATTCAATCAATGTGAGAATAATAATATTGAATTATTAATAGAACACAATAATCTATATATATGTGTGTGTGTGTTTTTAGAAAAATTAAAGGTAAATCGTTACATAAGAATATGTTTGAAAGTGTTTTTTCTTTCTTTTTAAATGGATTGAGTTTCGGATGTTTAACCCGTGCGATGCATGTGCCCTCTATGTTGGACTCTGTGTTATAAGTGATAATATTTGTACAATTTAACACTATAATGATAGAATAAAATACATTTAATTTCTCAAATTATATCCACCAAATACTGAAAAGTCGGTAACAAACTTGCAACTAACTGACATAAATATTGTAGGTATTTACTAACAGTTTTAGATTATGATTGCAAATATTTACAGATAACAATTTTACCTAGATTTTTAATTTTCATAGTTTTTACTAACAACTTTTGTAGGTAAATTGATTTGATTGTAGTGGAACTTTGAAATAATCGAAGTTCAATCACCACACATCTGAATTCTAAATCTACAAATTGAATATTTTCAATATAATTTATTTATTCACATTTCTTAAGTAATATTTATAATATTTAGTTGTCATCTAGAATTATATTATATCATATTATTCAGTTCAAATTATGTACCTGTTTCGATTTTTCATAGTTGATAATTTTTAAATATTTGATTATACTTGTTCATCAAGCATTATGAAAGTAGAAGAGTTATTGAATTCATATCCACATAATGCATCAACCTCCAATTATAAAACTATTAGAATATCCCCACTCATTTATTTTTAATTATCATTTTTTAATTTATGTTAAAAAATAAGGAGTATAAAAATAAGTTACAAATTGTAGTTTTCTCTAATCAGCTGACAGTTGATTGAATATATATATTTTTTTAATCATATTCCTTTTTTATATATACTAATATATTAATTTATAGTTTATTATTTAAAGACATAAGGAAATTCTTATTTATCAATATAAAGATAAGGCCTTTTAGAAAAAAAAAAATTCTCTTTTTTTTCCAGCTAATCGATCTATTGTACAAATAATTGGTATTGTTTTTTTTTTCCTTAAATTTTTAAATATTTTTTTAAGAAATCTTTATTTATTATTATTTTATTTTTTTTCTTGTCTTTTATGTATATATTTTTGTATCACTCGATAATGTTTATATTGATAAATTAATATTCAATCAGCATAATGCCAAAAAATAATTTATAATTAACTATCATATATTAGCCATCTCAACTCCTTTAATTATCTCAGTCAAGTAGATCTTAAATAAGAAAAATAAATCATGAAAATTGTTTGCAATAATAATAATAACCTGAATTAAGTTTTGGCAAATTTTATGATAAACACGCATTTCCAATATTACTTGTCATCACAGTAAAATAAATAGATTTACTCTTACTCTCGTTATATTATAGATAAGGAAGATTTAAATTAGAATTTAATAGTCTCAAAAGAAAATTCAATCCAATTGATTTGATTATTATTGTGAATATTTCGAATCAATTATGAAAATTTTAAAAAAATGCAATATATATTAAGAACTTTAATAAGTAATAGAGAAGATTTAAATTCATATTTAATAGTCTCTAAAGTTTAATAATCACTATATAATAAACATAAGAATCCCTATTTTATACTTGGTCCGATCCGACCCGACGAATTGACGCGAAACCTGGCCAAACCAGCACTATCTGATGTGAGTAGTTTTAATAGACTATTTCGTAATCCACCCGCTTTGGACCTGGCTACTTGGGCTGGCCAAGCATGAACCGCTGACCCACGGCCCGAACATGCTTCTAATTTGAGATTGAATTCCTTGTTATCCTCAAACCATTAATTATAATAACCTTTTCAATCTGAATAACTTATTTAAACTCGATGTGGGGTACAAAATAAGTCCGCAACAACTCTTTTTATCGGTACTCATTGTTGTAAAAAATGCACATGTTCTTCTTCTTCTTTTTTTTTTCCTCTTTTTTAAAAAGTTCACTTTTTTCTACATAATTGAGAATTTATTATCGTTTTTTTTATATTCACTTATATATCTCTAGACTCTAGCCCATGTAATCATATTAATAACATTAAATTTGTTATTTATTCATATATATATTTTTTTCATTTCCTCTTTATAATATTTGAGAATTTAATAAGTCATAAACAAACATTCATATATCTCATGAATAAATATTATATTTTAAACATATCAATTCATATATTAATTTTTTTGGTGTTTTTTCACTTCATCTTTATAATATTTGAAAGTTTAATATATGAATTGATATGTTTGAAGGATAAAATATCCATGTTCTTGAAAAAATATGAATGTTTGTTTATAAATTTTAAATGTGATTTATATGTATATAAGTTATATAATTTACTTATTTTTTAAGTTACAAAAGTAAATATAGATTTATATTTTTATTATTTTTTGTCCGGGTCAACAATTGACCTGGTGATCCGGTGATTGACCTAGTGACCTGGTGACCCGTATGCGAGTTTGGGTCAATATCCGGGACTAATTTCAAAATATTGATAGGAATATTTATAGTTTAGAAACACACTTTTTGCGGGGAAATGTTGATATACTATTTATAAAACATGTTTATTTTTATATATTTTTAAATATACACAAATATATGCTATAGATAAACTATAAAATTATGAAATATTGATTATCTTACTAAGACAAGATGATAAAAATAATATAATTTAATATCTACCCCTAAAATGTAATGTAATTATTATAATCATAGCTAGATATTAATTAATTTAATATTTATATCAATGTATTTTAGAAATAAATATGTATATAGGATGCTTTGGAAACATCCTTATATATCTCAAATCATTATCCAATTATTTGGTAAGTAATCAAATAATATCTATAACCATAAATATTTATTTAGTAATTAAGTTAATAATTTAAACTTTCCTTAAAATGTGTTACCCAATTTAGTAACACATTTTGGCGGGAAAATTTGCAAACTACTATTTATAAAACGCTAGCCTTTTTATATATATATAGATTGACAAACACTTGTGTTAGGTCATATTGACGGGTCATGACCCGTTAGGCCAACTAACACGATACTGTAATATATTAGTTTTTATACTATGATATATTGGTTTTTGTACTCAAAAGTATTGATTTTTCATAAATCTCTAACCCGTGATATGATGTATTGGTTTTTATAATATGATGTATTGATTTTTCAATATAATGTATTGATTTTTGTACTATTATGTATTGATATGAGATTTTGGCCAAACGAATGGTTCGTTAGTACGGTCTTAAGATTGTTGGTTACTTGAGTACTGTATTGAAACTTTGACAAGAGTGATGGTTACTTGAGTACTGTATTGAAACTTTTTCGGGCTTTTCTATAAATAGGTACCTGTTGTAATTATATGTTGACAGATACATTTTAAATGAATAACACGTAATAAATAAATAATAATATTTATTCTATTAAATACTAATATTAATTTATAAATATCTCATTTGACCTTCGACTTTNATATATATATGAAAAAAAATTAAAAAAAGTTAAAAATATCTAAAATTATTTTAAAAATAAATCCGTTAATTCTTAAAAGGTTTGTAATTGTAGAAATGCCCTTCTAGGCTTAAAATAACTTTCTGGAAAATTATTAGAGTCAGAACGAAAGTTTGTGAAAATTTTAGGCAGCTTCGGAATTTTTCGAAAAACTTACAGTTCTGTGATTATCAAAAACTTCCAAAATTACAAACAAGTTCAAAATTATAGCTAAATCTCAAAATTTTATCCAAACCCTAAAGAAAATTTAGGGCTTCCGATTCAGGCCCCGTCGTCCACCACCGCTTGCACCAAACTTCTCCCCGTGATACTAAAGCAAATGAAGTCTCACTTTCATCATGACCACGAGTAGGCAACTTTGAGGTAAAAGCCACCTCAAGCATTTAATAGAAGCCTCTAATCACTTGTGATACTGAATCCTAACCTCTTCAGATTGCTTTAAAAGACTAGATGAAATAGAACTGTTTTGATCTTTATAGTCATTTAAATTTCCTACAGCTTTATTATGAGCACTTTTAATTCCACCAACATGTTTATCATATGCTTCAGTTTTGTTCCAAGCTCTAAATCCCCCGATAACAAAAGCACCCCGTCCAGCTGAGTTTTCATTCTTGAATAAATAGCATGGAAAATAAAAGACTGCGTCCTTTCAACACTGTACTCGAGACAAGATTTATAATTTCTAAACCATTTAGGGTTAAATCTTCGTATTGCTTTTCCCATTAAAACTTTGAGGAAAGTTGTGATTTTGGGGTTGACAAGGTTTTCTTAAAATATATTCTCTCCTAACTATATCTATGTCATATGAATGCAAATCAATGATCTTTCTCTTTCCCTGGTCTTGAGGAAGATTTTTAACATCCATTGCACTTAAGCATCCCTCATCATTGTTGGCTCGATTCATAAGATTTGAACTTGTCTCATGATATATAAAATTATTGATTCGTGGAAATGAGTTTTGTGTACTTGCTTAGTGAAGAGGATTTGAACTAGAGGCATCTTCGTGTTCTTTATATACTTTTTTGGAAAAAAAAAATTGAAATATCTCTCTCATTCATTTTAATTGGGTTGGTTTCTAAATTTTTTTTTTTTTTTTAGTTTATATTGTTTGTGCTATGCTTACTCTCGTTGGGCCAATAAATAGGTGGGCACTTAGTGTGTGTGTTTTTTTTTCGAGTTTACCTATGAAATTCTATTAAAAAAATAAAAATTGGTGGGGCTAGTGCCACTCAGACTCCACAATGCATCCGCCGTTGTTCACATTCCAAATAAATATTTAAACTAAATTGAATATCCGCCACCGTTCACATTCACACACTTATGACTTGGTAAAGCCCGTTTGTCCTAAGTTCGCAATACAAAATTAGTATTTTAAATATTGGATACTTGTTTATTTTAAAATTAAAATTTTAAATACTCAATCAACAATTTTCTACAATAAAATAACTAAATATTACTAAATACAGTATTATAATGCAATATCATTTACTTTTCAGACATGATTTGATATCAAATACAATATAATAATATATTATCATTTGTTTTTAGATATTTGTTTGATATTTACAGTAAAAATAAATAATTTCAAATTCTACAAAAATTCAATATTATTATCATTAATAGAATTCTTACTATCAAGATTTTAAATACCAAAATCTAAATTACAACAAATGCTAATACAACAAACATATAGATTATGAATTCTTAGTGTGATTGAGACTCTTTTATTACAAACCACTAAAATTGAAGAAAGAAAAAACATTATCACCTTTGACGTGGATTTGTGGTCTCCCTTTTGACCCATGATTTGGAGTTTGTGTTTTAAAGGCTGTCCACATCTAATCTTGCTTTTACATGTAATCAAATTGGCGAGATTTTTTGATGTAACCTGTTCTCATTTTCCCTCCTCAAGCTTTATTTGCAACAACCATTTCCACAAATTCTTCTATTTGTAACCATTGTCCCTTATCAGTGTAATAGTGTCATCTGTACAGGTAAATACTTTATAAAGAATGATGGTTTTATATCTAAAAGTAGAAGAGAGAGGTGAATTTATCACATCGTCTAACGATTACATATAAATTTTTGTCAAACATAGCACTACACTCACCTTAACCATCTACACTATTTCTCTTAAATTTCAATAAAATCCCATATAATTGTTTTTAGCTAAGGCCATACATAAATCAATCGGAAGCTTTCATGCTATAGATTATGAGGGCATACAGTATGTTATATGTTAAAAGTCGAGCCTAACTTTAACTAAACCCAACTCAAAATGATCAACCGTTCAAAACTCATTCAAACTCAAAGTATGTTTGGTTGAGAAGATCGACGAGTCTGATAGTTTATTCACCTCCAATCAACTCGATTTTACCTCGACTCGTTTATGAAAAATAACACAATGTGTGTAATAAGCTCGATTTGTGTTTAACTTAACTAAAAACTCGTACAACCTATAATAATCAAAAAGTCAACAATAGCTACGACATTTCAAGATCAAAAAAAAAAAACACTTCCTACCCCAATGAGACACCAATCGCAAGCAAGACATGCCTCGAAATATAATCCGATGAAATTACAGAAGGGGGTTCAATTCAAATTACATAAAAACAACCCAAACTTCAAGTATACCAAGAAACTCACTGTCAAAAAAAACAAATTTCATTCGCGTCCACCTAGGCTCCATCCTCTATACCTCCAGTTGTGACAACAACCTATCTATAATCGCCTTCAGTGCAGCAGCACTCACCCGACACTTACTATCATCAAAGCACGACCGTCCTTCCTCAGCGGCTTTACACAGCTGCGGGTCCAATGGCACCTTCCCAAGGAACGGGACCCCCATATCCCCGCACATCTTAGCACCACCGCCGCCGCTGCTATCAAACACTTCACTACACGCAACCAACTTGAGCATATGCGGAGCTTTCTCTCTCATGTACCCAATCACCCACTCGGTCATGTCCTGCTGCTCACCCGTCTCCTCCGACACGCTCATGAACCTAAACTCCGACAACGGTTGGCACAAACCACTCATATTCTCAACCACACCCAAAACCCCCAACCCGACCTTCTTACAGAAACTCACCTCTTTCCGGACATCTATAAGGGAAACCTGTTGCGGCGTGGTCACTATAATAGCACCGTCGATTCCGGTTGACTGAAGGAACTGAACGATCGAGATATGCTCGTCCGAGGTGCCAGGTGGCGCATCGACTATGAGAAAATCGAGTTCGCCCCAATACACGTCCTTTAGGAACTGCTTGATGATTCCATTCTTTCGGGGTCCTCGCCATATGACGGCCTCGTCGGGGTGGGGGAGCATGAAACCGATGGACATGACACCAAGGTTGGACTCCACGTAAACGGGAGACCACCCGAGATTGCTCTGGTGTATCTCTTGTCCTTCGAGACCAAGCATTTTTGGGATGCTTGGGCCGCATATGTCAATATCGAGGAGGCCCACCTGGAAATCCATAGATGCTAGGGAAAAAGCGAGTTGGGCCGAGAACGTACTCTTGCCAACACCACCCTTGCCAGACAAAACCAATATTTTGTGCTTCACTGTTGCCATTCTTTCAACGATGGAGACCAAATCTGCAAATAATAATAAATGCGAAGAAACCAACGCTAGTTAAATGTAAGAATAATCACCAAGAACAACTGGGATATTTCTTTGGAAACTTCCAAGCCAAAAGGCAGATATAAATAATATCACACAAGATCATCTAAGATTTCTATTACTAACCATCACGGATCACAGATATACCCCAAAGTAACTAATCATAATGATCCTTATGTATGAATATACATCTAGTTTCTGGATGAAGTTGATATTCATTCTTTTATAGTTTTTATGCCCACGAATCACATCAGCACAATCAATCATTTGTAATTATTATTAAAAGAAAAAAGACAGTAGAGCATCCAGCATGGCAAACTTAATTAAAACAAGTAAATCCATGACTTCACATGCCTATACAATGAGCGTGAGAGCATCTAATGCCATGGTCAGTATGCCAGTTAGATAAAGATTCATATGCTAAATTGTCATGGACATACAAGTATTGTGAGACTCGTATCTACCCAACCATATGTCGAGTTAGGGCTATGCATTTTATTTAGTTATCATTATATAATTAGTTTGATTATGGTAAGTAATGGCTTTGGGCCTTAGTTTATGGGCTTGGGCTTTGATTTAATTTAAGTAGGTTAAGGGTTGTAACTATAAAATAAGCCTCGAGAGATGAAAAACAAGAAATCAGTGAGCAAACTTCTCAATTCTCTCTTTTAAACTTTCTTCTTTTCCAATTTCCCCCCATTTCTATCTATTTCTATCTTATATTTTCAGCATCATTTAAATTACAAAAATAGCAAGAACATAACATAAATTCCAAAGCACCTCAACATGGTAATCCAAAATTTACAAACCTTCTCAGTATTTAGCATCTTTATGATTCTAACAAACTATTGAAATCTGACATCAAACAATATATTTTAAATAATTGGAACTAAAATTCACAAAATAATTGTTACAGAGAGAATGTTGATGATTTTCACATTGTTTAGATTTCAAAATATATTATACTCCATATGAAAATTATGACTCTTCGAGACCACTTTTGGGAGCTTACATAATTAAAATAGAGGTCGGAATATCGTTAGAGTTTGATTTCCATGTTAAACATGACAAACTCAAACAATCTCTAATTTAGCAGGCAAAAAAATCAAGCTTGAAGCTAGATAATTTGTGATGCAACATTATTAAACTTGTCTAGTTAAGCTCGAGTAAAATTTTAAAAACTGTTAATCGAGATAAGGGTTAAGCTTTGTTGGTCATATTACGGAACCAACCTCCATGAACTCATCAGAAATTTCTCGACTTAAATACCAATGCTAAAATATATATAGTCATTACTGAGAGGCATGAACTCGAGGCCCTATCCACGAATTATTTGCTAAATCCAGAAAAATAAATCAAATTAAATAAAGGACCTGGATCGGGTCCTTTCGGAGCAGTAGCACATGCCTCCTGGTTAGGGCATCCATCACAAGCATCAGATTTTCCAGCCGAGTCAGATTGAGGTCCTGGGCAATCTGCAGTAAAACGAATTCATATTAGAAACAAAAATCAAATTAATCGCAATCAACTCTTTAAAAATAAATAAAACCATCTCAATCAAACTATGCAAAAATTTGATATTAAAATATCTGAGTAATAAACAAGATATACACACGTTCGTTGGCGTTATCGGGTATTTCAGAGCCGTCGTTTCCCATTTCTCTTACTCTTCCTCTTGAGCGACAGACTGCAGATTCTACTTTTAAAGTAAAACACAACGATTAATGTACTTGAGACAAGGAGATTCTGGAAAAATTACTAAATAACTAAGAGCCCTAATTGGAATTCAGTGTTCTAGGGCTAGGATTTATTCAGCGGGGAGAGACAATTCGAAGACTAGAGGAGACGACAGGTACATTGGTGGAGAAAATAAAGGGAATTATGTGATTTTTTCGTTTTATATGCGACCGAGTCTGCGTGTTGGATCTGGGGTTCAGGAAGGTCTGGGGCTAGCCCTATTACGTTCTGCCAGGCCAAACGGGAAGACTGCTCGAGCTAAACTTTCTTGGGCCTGTTTCAGGCCCAATCTCAGTACATAATTAGAAAAATGGAGAAAATACAATAATACCCAAATATTAGGGGAAAAACATTCTTAGACTCTTATCAAAAAATTGCCTATTTGTTTCATATATGTTCGATGTTCGTGTTTCAGAAGTGTTTCTTGGCTTCTGTTTCATAATTACGCTGTATATGCTCCAAGTCATTAGTGACATAATTTGTTTGATTTTTGGATATTTTATGCTCGCGTTACTGAGATTTATAAATAGTTTTAGCTCGTATCAAAGATAGAATTTGGTTTTACAATTTAAGGTAATTTATGCTTATACCTAGGATCTCTTAAGACTTTGATTTTGATGCAACTTTTGACATGTATTACCTCATCGAAGTTTATTATATAAGAACATGGAGGATTGCCTTTGTCGCCCCTACGCGCATTTGTATAAAAATGGTTACCATTCACCTTTGAGAACTACGAATTTGGTTCAAAGAGAAGAGATAAAAGAGATATAACCATATTTATGTGAAACATACAAATTTGTAGAACTTAAGTTTATTGGAATGAAATCTACATCGTGGGTTGTAATCTCTATTTTTAACCCTCTTATTCTTATCTTTTTTTGGGATTTATTACTTTGAGGTGAACCTTCAGCTTGATTTCCTCCAAGATTGATCTTGGATTTGATTAACGTTAATTCAAGGGTCAACGACTTATTACCAAATTAAATGTTATAACTTTAATTTGTTGGAGACTTTCTTAATTGATATGATTCTTCGATCTTTGTTCAATATGGACATGACATCAAATAATGATAAGGTTGGAAGCCTTAATATTGAATTAAATGTTATTTGTTGACTTGAACTTGTGGGAGGTCCTTAAATTTGACAAGTTGGGTACCGAGGGTTTGTAATTCTTCTCTTCAAATTGATGTGAAATACTCCAATACTTGTAAGATAGAGACTTTTAGGGTGATGTACTTTAATTTGATTGAGCGATAATGAGTTGATATATATCTATTCAAAGTTCATATTATTTGATTTAATGGCCAAGTAATTTATTACATGGTAATCAAATAAGTGCTTTATTTAGCTTTGAATTTAATTTCCAAAATAAAATAAATACTCAAATTAATAATAACATATATTCCATAATTTCAAAAATTACGTTTCTACACTTTCCTCTTATGCATCTTAGAAAACCTATAAGTACTTTTAGATTTTAAATTTAATATTATTCATAATATTAGTAGCAAATAGTTTGGAAATACGTATTTTACGCGGGCATATCTAAAAAATACATAAAAATATAAAATTTATTAAATAAAAAAAAAATTCTTCAGAAAGTGACTTACTAATACAACGAAAAATAATTTGTTCACTTTTAAATTTTGGAAAACTTCCATGTATACTACATTTACTTCTTATTCACAATGATATCATTTTCATCACAGTAAAGACTTTTCAACTCTTTACGGCTCTTAACTCGAGAATTTGTGACATGAAGTTAGTTGTGGCTGAACACTTGTCTTGGAAAATGCAAGCCAACGTTGGAGAGAGTTTGACCCATACTCTTGCATAATACTGAGGTCTGGTCCATGTTTTGAATTAGCATAATGAAAACTCCAATCTTAAACTTCAAAATATGATTGGGAATCCTTGAGCACTTTATTGTATTTAGGAAATTGATCGAGGAAACTTGATGTATTCTTTGCAAATTGTTAAGATATACTCTTCTATTGCACAATGCGGTAACATTGCCCACTCAAGCATCCAAGGTAGCTCGTTAGTCACTCGTCAAACCATGTGTTGTTTCGATGATAGACCTTGCGCACTACAACAATCGGGCACCAGAGAAAGTATTGGACCTTACCAAGCACAACTCGGCAAGGTAGGCTTTATCGCACATAATGCAGCACATCGCCAACTCAAGCATCCAATAGAAATGACTTGCTAGTCATCCACCGAAACCGTGCCAAGCGAGGGGGATGCTCTGCCAATGAAGTATACATATTTAGGGGTGTACAAGATTTGGCCAAAAATTGAACCGACCAAAAAATTGACCGAATAGTACAATTTGGTTTTTTGGACCAGCAGTTTGGTTTTCTGTTTAAAAAAAATGGTTAATTCGGTCGGTTTTAGTTTGTCAACCAGAAAAAGTGATATAACCGAACTGACCGAATTACATAAATTAATTATTATAATATATATTATATATATATATAATATAATAATTATATATATTTTATTAAACGAATCAGGACTAA
>BMAC01000176.1:474308-492149 GCA_014905375.1 Phtheirospermum japonicum
GTATAAAGTCGCAGTGCCTTTTTTTTCTTTATTCGTTGTGCTTTCTAAAGAGCAATGCAACGCTTTTTATAAACGTTGTTATATGTCCAAAATACCCTTTTTATTAATTTAATGTAATATTTTACATAAATACACTGCTGACGTGTCATGATCTCAACCATCAAGATTATCCAATCTAATGGTTAAGATGAGTCCCTAGGTTCACATATAATGAGATGGTTCTATTTGAATCCAACCCTATATACACACACACACACACACACACACACACACACACACACACTCTTACATACACATACGAATTTGGTAGAGAAAGAGAAGCCTACCTTGCAGGTGTCGGGCAAGAGGAAGTTCCGAAGGATGTGCCGCGGGTGCTCCACCATTTTTACTGATTAATTGATTTTCTAAATCATTTCACATTTGGATATCTGCCCTATTTGGTGAACTTGAATTGAAGGAGAAGCTCTTCAACTAAAACAAAAGTGATATTTGACCTATTGGGTGAACTTGAATTGAAGGAGAAGCTCTTCAACTAAAACAAAAGTGATATTTGACGTGCCAATCCCAAATTAAATTACCTTTTGTTTTAATTTATTTTTTTTAGAAAGTTGAATAATTCAAACAAAAAATAGAATGCGAGCGCATCTTACGTGTAACCTGCACTAAGACCAACTCCTGCAGAATGGTTTTGTCACCAATTGTGTTTAAGTGATAAAATCAATCAGAATCTTAGTAATATTATCACTTAAACAAAATATCTTACAATTTCTAACAAATAATTGTCAACCTACGAGGCAAGAAAGATGCATGCTTACTAGACTCAATTAAATAAAAAAAAATTTACTTACTTTGATTGAACCCACAACGAAACAAGAGCAAACAGTTGCAAATTGCTCTCTCCAATTGAATTCAGAAGCTAAATATTTGTGTCAAAAAATAAATAAACACCATACGATGAGTAAATGTAAACAAAACCGAGGGATTGAGAGCGTGGGTTAAGATTTACCTGTTTCGCCATATTGTTTGATTGTGGAGCTCGCTCGGGTGGCCGCTTTGACAATGGAGGATGACTGTATGGAGCTCTCCAAATTTTCTTTTCTTTTTTATTTTTTATTTTTGCAACTAAAAATGCTAATTCCTTGCGATTACAATTGTGCCCTTCGAATCGGAGCGAAAATATTTATGGCCAGTGCACGTGCAAGTCTCCAATGGTAGACCACTTAATTCAAGAGGAGTGTATTATAGCCTATTCACCAAAAGAAATGTGCCACTTGTTAGCCAATGATGAAGTCACGTGTCAGCAGCAGGAGTTGCTACAGTAATCTCCCATCACTTTTTATTATATCGAAATATAGATCCTTATAAATGCCATGTAGAAACACATTGTTTTCTCATTTTGTTTGTGCTATTTCAAGTGTTTTAAGGGTAATTTAAATTATACAAGTAATATAGATTGTTTTTACTCAAAATTATGAAGTATTCGCTTGGGTCTGTTATATACACCATTCGTCAAAGGGTGACAAGAAAGACCCTCCTCTTGAATTGTGTTTTTCCTTCAACACAATTAAGTGTCGGTTACTTATTGACGAAAGTACACTAATTGTGTTTTTCCTTCAACACTCCCCCTTTGTGCCAAGTCAAATGGTGAAATAGTGTTTCATTGTTGCCTCATCAAAACCTTGTCACGTAACAAAACTCAATGAGGAAAATAAAACTTGGTATAAAGAAAAAGAGCATGACACACCTATGTTGAGACTCTCTTTAAAGTCTACACCTATTTTTGATATATACATCTTTCAAGAGAACTTTGAAAGTATTCACTTTCTCAATTTATTTGACTTTTAAGAAAACTCATAATTGTTGATTGTACAAGAGTTGTGGTGATATATAAAAAATGGGTACTTAATTCTTTGTTAAAAGTGTAAATAAGAGGAAGACTATATATATGTTTTTAAAAATCAGTTCTAATTTCGTAACTTCAGTACTGTACCATAAGAAGTTTTGGGATACGATTTGGGAAAGAAAAAAAAATCATCACATATTTTTTATTTTTCGATTCGAATATCACTTCGTGGTTGGAAATCTCTAAATCCCGTGCACACTGCGAATAAAATTATTATGATTCACCATCTTAGAAGCTATATAATCTTATTCAATGAAAAAATTATTCTAAAAAAGATTTAACATTTTATAAGACTTAATAATTGAAAAGGTTGCTTTTGATTGCGCATATCGAAACACCCGTGTCCCAAGTCCTGACGATGAAAAGGTTCGTCTAGGTTCTTGTATATCAATTCATTAATTAACTCAAAATATTTAAGTTTTGTTATTGTAATACAAACCAATGATTTTTCATGGTCACCCATTAGTCGACAATAACCTTTGATAATTACCAAATATATATATTAAGGACCTTTTACATTTTTAAAGGAATATATATATATAAATAAAACCCTTCAATTATTTTACTATAACTAAAAGATGGCCAAAGGGTCTCTGTAGAGTAGTCTTTTCATATTAGGCTTTTTCGAAGCAGATTAGTCCTAATCAGCTCTGGTTTGTAACAAAAAAAAAAAATAGTATTAATTAAACACCAGATAAGATTGCTTTGAATAAATTAATTTGGTCTAGTATAAATCTAGGGGTTTTGGCATATTGTACAAAGGAAATGGCCCACTTGATTAAAAGCGATATGTGATATATGAAATTTTATGGGATGGAATTAAATTAGATAACGATGGCAGAGAGACAAGGGTCAGGAAAGTGGGTCAACAAGTCATGTGGGGATGTTGGGTTTTCTTTGCAATCTTGTACCTAACACATCAAAATCCACTTGACAAGAAAGTGAAATGTAAAAAAGAGAAGATTTACAAATAGCTTATATTTTTTTTAATTTATTATAGGAAAATTATTTTTTAAAATAATAACATTGCAGCTATTTGGTACAAGTGTTAAGAGTGTGTGATTTTTAATTGAGGGGTGTAAACGAAATCTGTATTGAAGAACGCAGTATTGTTCAAATTTAATTGAATTTATATCCAGTTTGAAATATTATGTTTGTGCCACGGGTGACTGTCCCAAAAATCACATACATGCTAAAAAAATAAATAAATAATTCTAATAAGTAGCTGCAAAATATATTGTGTGAAGTCGAACACTATTGTTTGATTTTGTTTTGAGTTTTTGTCCAGCTAAAATTATTGTGTTTGATTTGATGCTAATTGTCAGCCGAATTGAGGTTGAACGAGACATGAATCAAGCTCAGCTCGAACAAGTTGGTCTTTTTACACATTTTGCTATTTCTTCATTTATCGAATTGTGTCTTATATTTTATTAAATGAAAATACTTTAACAATTGATTCAATATATTTTATTAAAAATAATTTAATGAACAAAAATATTTTCACCCTTGCAGTAGTGAACAAATTGGAAGGGAGAGCTTTGGGTTTAAAAAAGGAGGGAGGGAATGTTACATTTGTATTTGTTCGCTAGTTCATTGTCCGAATTATTATAATGTTTGACATGTGAATTTGTGATTGTGCGAAAAAATTAATTAATTTGTAAAGAAATGGGGGGAAATTCTCATTTACTATACTCCCATTACCATTAATTGCCAAATACACTAATGAAAAATATTTTATCCCATTTAGTCAAACATTTCTCATTTAATCAAAATTACAACTTAAATTATCAAAACTACCCCTACACCTAAAACACTAATAATAATAAAACTAATAATAATAATAACAATAGTAAAAAAAAATAATAATGTGTATGGAATTCTGCTCCACGTGTAATGAGTAATATGAAATTATACTCGACGCAGTATATATTTTTGTTTTGAAAATATTGTGTAGTATGAAATTATCTTGTGCAATTTAATATAAAATTTGATAGTCAAATTTAAAATTTGAAAGAAAAAAAAACTGTATAATGTAGTTTGCAATCTGGTAGGGTTAGCATGTAATTTGATAATAGTAGTATGAATTTTAAAATGTTAAAGTATTTTTATTAATTTTTTGAACTTTAATAGAGTTATTTGATAATGGTAGTATAAAATTCTAAAATATAATAGTATGTAATCTGATAATAGTAAGATGAATTTTATAATATAATAGTATGAAATTATATTGATTTTGTGAAATTTTAGTATGGAATCCACAATATCGGTTTTAGTTTCATATGTAGTATGAATTTCAAATTTAAGAATTTAAAGTTGTGAAAAATAATGTTGTATTTTAGTGTGACATATTGCATAAGATAATTACATAATATAATATGAAATATTACGGAATAGTGTGAGATTTTGCCTATAATGATTAAAAGTATAAAAATTAGTAGTATGGAATTCCGACTGTAGTACAAAAATGCACAGTGTAGTATGAGATTCGCCGTTAACGGTTGATGACAATGATATGGAAATATCATGTAATAGTATGGATTTTGGTTGTATTAAATGTTGAATAAAGAAAAAAATTGGAAGGGAAAAAAACATTAATAAGGGTAAATTAGTATTCTTATGTAGTAGTTTAGATTAAATGGGATGATAATTAATTATATGAGAAGTTACTGTTATTACTAGAGTATTTGAGATAAAATATTTAACTAATGGATCATATGGGAATTGTCCCAATAAATAGTTCAGTCGGAGTGAGGCTACATGCCAGGATCGGATGATTAAGGTAACCCTAATACATTGACCCTCTTATCTTATTTTAATGAGGAAATTCTTTATTTAAAGGGATAAATTTTTACAATCTTAATTTTGCTTTATTTAGATTATCCCTAGTTTCTCTTTTTCTTTTTTAATTTTTTGAGTTGTGTTATCATAGAAATGGAAATAGTTTATTGCGATCATATCAAACTCAATATTATTCCACATATTTAAAATGTCTCTATAATTTTATATCTCTGTTTGATCGAATCAGCCCCAGGTTAAATAGGTTGTGACGCCACCAGACGCAAAGTTACTGCCCCTAATTCATTTTGCAAAGGGTTCAACACATAAAAAAGGGGATTTTTAGAGGAAGTTGAACTACAAGTTATCCGACTCCCTCAGCAACTGATCAGCATGACCTTGGTTCGTTTCCTACTCTAGGCATACAAAATACTTTGATTTACATACATACATACATACATACATACATACATACATATTTCAATTAAAATATAGAGAATACAGATCGAAGCAAAAGCCTTTATTTTATTAAGAACTTTAAAAAAAAATTTATTACATTAGTAATTTCCTTTTGGGATGAGAGAATATTTTAACATCTCATGGAGAATGCTTACACTCGATAATACATAAACTAATTATTATTACAACACACTGATTCTTTTCCTTTTTCCTTTTTCCTTTCAAACTCACACTATTATTATGAAAAAATAGAATGTAATGTTAGATGCCTTCTACTTCCTCCAACTCCTGAACTTATAGAAGTTTGGTGGACTTGAAATACGAATTTCAAATCTCTTGTAATTTAACTAACGCCATTGCTTACGTCAATTCTTGCATTATTGTCCTATGCTAGCTGGTGAAATTTTCTCATTGCAGAAGTATGTTATTTGGGGACCCGAAAATCACATGGTCCCTTTATTATTGTCAAGGACCTTTTACTTTTTTGGTTAGTGTGGTCCCCGGGCAGAACGTGTTTTTGGTGGTCCCTGACTACTTAGCTTGTTTTCGTGATATAAAAAGAAAGACCCATTCACCGTATTTTGAAAAAATTAAATGAGAACTTGACTTTATCCATCTCTGTGAGACAGTCTTAGAAACCCCATGCCCTTCGTGTGGACATGTCATTTTTCATGAGTGTTATTACTAATGGAACTCCTTCAGACGATGGTGCTTAGATTCTTTTAATTGCCTCCATGTCTAGTCGTCTAAGTCAGATGAAATGGATAAAGAAATATTACTCTAGAATATCACCCCGTGCGAGATGTGGGCTATTTGCCCAGGTCTCGTGTACTGGATCTTGTATTCATCTCTAAAGTTGTGATATATCTGAGAAACTTGGTGATCTTGTATGACCGATGCTAAGGGTTTGAACTCATACCAGCATTTTACGTCTTTTGCAAAAGATTCTGGCATCATCCACACTCTGGGGTATCTTCCGGATACATTTACTAGACATTTGATCGGATTAATCCCCACCCTGGTTATTAAACTCTCCCATCTTTGTTGATAAACCTGAAAATGAGAAGTTTTCAAAAGCTCGTAAGTATCAATCTTAGATTTGCTTGTATGTGGCCTAAGATCGATCTCTTCCTTACTAACCCCTGAGGCAGTAGGTTGACTCGAAGGCTTGGGATTTCATTATGGAGTTTCGATTTTATCTTGAGACAATTCATCCGTAGATGATTCTATCTTAGCTCTCGTGCTATGAGTATTTGAATTCCCTGCTACAGGTCTATATCTATGTACTCGAAGTGTCTCCTTTGCACCATTGATGATGTCGCCCGGAGAAGTGTTCCAGCAAATAGCTTTACTCGTTGAGCCGATGTGATAAACCAAAACTCAATCATTTATGGGTTGATATTTCAACCACAAATTTCTCTCGTTTAAGCATTTCTCGTTAGATGCAATTAATTTATCACCTCCAACCGATTCAATCTTGATGGATGGATACGTATGAGAAGAAGTAATTTAGGAGTGAAAATATCCATGTCAACTATCGGCATATATTCTTGGACAACCTTTTCCTCCAAGGACTTGGTATTTTCACAAAGAAGAGTTGTGCGGCATCCCCATCACCCACCTTTGACTTCCATCTTTATTCAGTGAACAATTAGATGTACTCATCTATATGATAAATATCATGCAACTCGAGGTAATAGATGACTTGTAACATTTATTCCTCTTTTCTTCTTTCATTCCTTAGTAATAGCCTTTGTCAATAAAATTGATTTTGAATAATTTTACCACATTATCGACTATCTCTTTTAATGATTCTCCAGATATAACTCTCATCGTATATCTGGACTTTACATTTCCCAAGCTATATTTGCCGATCCTTCAAGACTCATTTCAAGGAGTAAAACGAACCCCTTATTTTTCAGACCAAACGTTCCGTTGTGACTCTCATAGCGGATACCTAATTGTCAATCAATATTTCTCGATTCTTAAAATTGGGAATGTCCAAATTTAACATTTTCCACATTGATACTATTTTAAAGGTAAAAAGCTTCAATTATTTTGATTTGGCACGAAATATTCCTTACACAAATATTAAATATCATCTTCATTGATACTAAGTACTTAGTTCTGACTCTTTCTTTCTTTCTTTTTTTCTTTTTTTTTTTTAATATGCAGAAAGACAAAATTCAATTAATAAGAACAAACTTGAGTTTGTGTAAAAATAGGTAGTAAACATTAAGAAAGAGGTGAGCGGGTGGTTTATTTAAATAATAATCCGATCACATTTCTTGCAACACTAATCGTGCAAAGTAAATTAAAAGAATAAGGGGTTTTAAACTTAATTGAGCTTAAATGTTGGGCTGCGATCTCTACGTATACGTGGGCCTTGGTCTTCTTGTGGCTATGGAATCGAGTCATTATTGAACACTCATTTTTCCTGTTTACTCGTTGGACCCCGACTGAAATTTCGGGCTACCCCAAACGTTTAGTAAAAAGGTGGTGAAGCGGCGCAGCCCTTAATGCGAAGCTAAACTATCAAGGATAAACTATTTTAATAAATCTTCGTTCTTTCGAGGACAAAAAATATCACCCCTATATATTAATGCAAAATCATCCTAACCTATGTGTCTGCTTCGTATACTTCGTTTGACAAATAAAAAATTCTGGTATTTCGTTTGCTTGTGTCATCCGAACCTAATATTTACTTAATTTAATACTTTTCTTTTTATTATACATTACCTAATTTATGTTCTTTATTATATTTTTCTTTATTCAATACTTTATTTTTATTCTCTTAATATAAAAATAGAAATAAATCATATATAATTAGTAGATAAGATCTAAATTAGTTATTTTAATTAAAAGAAAAACTACATATGAAGTAATTTTAATTAAAAAAATTATTATGAAATAATTATATAAGTTTTATTGATAATATTGAATCTGAACTACGATTCAGATCAAGTCTTACCGAAATTGGATTTCCTTTTCGTATTAAATTTTTTTATTATTTTTGGAGTTTCAATATTCTATATAGGTAAAAATGAGTTATTTACAATAATCTAGGTATGTAACTCAATATTAGTAATGTATTCAATCTAAATATAAAAATATTAAATTATATACTAATAATTAATAAACATTGATTAGACACCATTACAATGCGACATGGGTTGAGAGTATGATATCTTTTATATATCTCAAAGTATGTAACTAATAATTGTTAAAGTTTATTCTAAACATTAATATATAAAATGATTTAATAATAATAATAATAATTGATAAAATAGATATTAGACACGGGTTTAGAATGTGACGCCTTTTAAACTTTTGTAAATATGTAACTAAGATATAATGAATTTGATTTAAACATCAAATATAAGATTATTTAATATTTATAATAATTAATAAATAGATTAGACATGTACAAGGTACGGGTTGAGAATAATTATTTTAATTTTTTATTTTAGATTTAAAACTCAGTAATTATCACAAATATTTTTTATATTTATCTTTTGATAAGTTCCGTGTAATACACGAGTGTTAAACAAGTATATAGTAATGCAAAATCCTCCTAATCTATGTGTCTACTTCGTATGTTTCGCTTGGATAATAAAAAATCTTGGTGTTTCATTTTCTTATGTGTCATCCGAGCCTAAAATATACCTAATTAAATATTTTTTCTTTTACTATATCTTGCCTAATTTAACATTTTCTTTGTATTATATTTTGTCTAATTCAATAATTTTCTTTTATAAATAAGTCATATATAATTAATAGAAAAAAAAATCTAGATTAGTTATTTTAATTAAAAGATAAATTACATATGAAATAATTTTAATTTACAAAGAAAAACTTGTATATGAAAATAACTAATAGATTATATTTATAATAAAAGTTGAAATAATTTAATTTAAAAATTTTAAATATTAAGTATAGGTAATTATGATATATTTGCAATAATTGGAGTATGTTACTAAATATTAGTAATGAACTCGGTCTATATATAAGAAAACAAAATTATATAATAATAATTAATTAATATTTATTAGACAATGACACAATGCGAGAATGCTACACCTTTTGAATTTTTCAAAGTATGTAACTATAATTACTAAAAAAATTAATTTAAACATAGAAATATAAAATGAGTTAATAATAATTATTAATACAGATTAGAGAAGGGTTGAAAATGTGACATATTTTCAATTTTTATAAGTATGCAAATATAATTATTAATGAATTTAATCAATAACTCTAATAATTAATAAATTGAACAGGGCACAGGTTGAGATATACATCCTCTCAATTTTTTATTTTAAATTTAAAATTTTATAATTTTCACAAATATTTTTTTATATTTGGTTTTTATAAATCCCGTGTAATGCACGGGTATTAAACTAGTATATTATTATACCAGAACTTATATGAGAATTTAACTAAATAGAGTTGATGACAAATATACCTGTTAGGGGCCTAATGGGCGCGAGGGTATGGGTACCCGCCCACGCCCGCCCCCATTAGCACCCCTAGTATTAATTGGTATTTTGTGTGTTTTTCTTTTTCGTGTTTGATATCTAATATTATTATTAGGGTGTATTTATTGACACCTGAAATTTTATTAGGTTACCACATATTTTAAATTAGGTGTTTGGCTGAAAATTTCAAACATTGTTTTCATATTCGAACTAAGATTTAAACACATGTTTACTGTTTGATTTTTTTCGAACATATGTAAAATATGGGATGAAACATGTTCGCACAGATATTTCGAACACAATATTTGAAAATTTCATTTGAACACCCTGAAATTTAAAACTTATTCATAAAAAATTATAGTGTCAACCCTTGAGCCCATTACTATCAACTATCAATTGCTTAGCCAAAAATCGTGTTTTCAATTACTAATAAGATGGGATGATGTCAAATACTAAATACCCTTGTATTTAATGGCCACCAACCGACTCAAACATATAGTCTGTGTTTAACAATTAGCTGTTAGTTGATAGATGATATTATAAAGTGATAGCAGATAACTGATTTAATTAGCTGAATTATATATAGATAGATAGATAGATAGATATGCTAGTTTAACAGCAGCATATTATGCGAGATTTTGAAAATAGTAACACTCATTAAAAATACTAAAAGAATAATATTGAAAATGGAACACACAAATCGTACCATTATTTTTCTATTTACACGAAAATTATTCTTCATAATAAATAATTTTTACACACAAATCGAAGTATTATTTGTTTATATTATAATAAAACTAGTTTCCACAATAAAGTTTTTTTTTTTAACCCGGTAGTCACGAGATTAGTTGTAAGATATAGCAACATGTCCTAAACTTGAAAGGAACTCCATAGAAAATTAGGTTTGTAAAATGTAAAACATACAACACCCGCATGTCGCATGTGAATATGTGATATAAAAATTAAAATCTATAAAAAAACGTCGTATATTTAACTTGTAGTATATGTAATATTATTTATTATTATTATTTTTTGTGTAAGACATTAATTTGTTCACGTAGATATATAATGTGTTTATCAATGCATTATATTGGAATTAGATAAAGTGATTTAGAATATATTTAATATTTATTTTTTTAGGCGAAATAATTTGTTATTATTATTATTTTTGTTGTTGTTTCTCTCTCTCTCTTTCTTTTTCTTTATGGCGTAACAATAATTTTTCGTACAATTCTTTAATGTTATTATCAATGCATTATATTAAGATTAGATATCCGAATTTAAGGTTATATTTATTATATTTATTTTTATTTTGTAATAATTTTAAATAACTCGTATTTTTATTAAATAAAATATTTAATATTCTAAAAATAAATTATTTCAACTTTTATTATAAACAAAAAATTAATTCAACTTATATAGATTCTTTCTAATTCAATATAACTTCTTTTATATTAGTAGAATAAAGTAAGATACTAAATTAAAAAAATATTGAATTAGACAACATATAATAAAAGAAAAATATTAAAGTAGAAAAAATATAATAATATAAAATATTAAAATTAGGTAAAAATATATTAAATAAAAATATTAAATTAGGTAGATATTAGGTTCGATGACACCCAAACATTATAATTTTTACGAACCTAACAAAGCGTAGGAAACAGACATATGAGATAAAAAGATTCTACATTATTATATAGAATAAATTAGCTATTATCATCTCATTTTCATTTTTAAAAATATTCTTTTATATTTACTCTAGAAAAATAAAAGAGATAGAGGGCTGAAAGGTTTAACCGACCACAAACTTTAATTTTGTCCTGTCATTGATTAAAAAATAAATATAAAATAAAATTGATATTTGAATGTAAAGCGAATCGTAATGAAAAATCCAGATAAATATTTGCTACAACAATATCAAATTTCCAAATAAAATGAAAATTACGTCATACTTCCATCAACCTGAACTATCATTATACATTTTCTATATATGCTGAAGAAAAGCGAATTATTAGAACTTAGTAATTATTATAAGAGTTGTATTAAAAAAAGGACCAGCATGCCTTTCGTCCTACTCCATTTGCCACTTTATTTATGACTTTGAATTATTATATTTATATAGGATGCAATGAGACAGTCTTTTCTGTGCAACCACTACCATCAAGACAAATAAAATTATTTTTCAGAATATACAGTTTTCTTAACGTATGTAATATTGTATATTTCGTTTTATTTATTTTCATGTGCACAGAATATAAAGTGCAGTACCAAAAATGAAATTGAGGTGGAAATATTTAGAGGTCAATAGACAATAAGGAGTACGAGATACCTTCCAAAAATAAAAATATAGAAAAAGAAGATTAGTTTTAAACTTTAAAGTTTTTGAATAGCTCTTTGAACTCTATCTATTGTGATTGTTCTTGCGAGGTTGGATGGGCCCTATAAATTAAATGACCCATTAAATGATGTGGGCATGGGCTGTGGTTGGATACCCATGAAAAATGAGGGTATATTCAATGAACGTTCATTTGTCCATTGGCAAATGTTGCGGCCAGTTGTGGGATGGAAAGGGTACAAATCAGCGTATTATTATTACATATACCTTAGTTTACGTAGCTATTTATATTAGGTTGAATTGAATTTTAAGATAAAATTAATGAATTTGTGTATATAATTTGAATATATTTTTAAAAATTATGAACATTTGTATTTAAAATGATAAATTCTTGTATGAAAACTAACGAACTTTTTGTGTTTTGATACGACATAATAATAAGAGACCTAAAAACATTCGCGTGTAGTTCTGGACAAATAAGGAGCTTCCCTTTAAACTTCTCTAATTACTAGCAAAAACCGACATCTTAGCGGGTCGAGTTTTTCTCCAAAGCTTGAGCACTCAGGAATCTTGAGCCGGTCGTGAGCTCATTTATTTATGTTACCAGAATGAGCCAACTCGAGAAATTAAGTTCAACCATAATGGTAGGCCTACAAAATCTCGAGCACATTGGGAAATTTTGTGAAGATATAGGGCTGTTATAACGACTCTAGATTCAGGGATGTACTCGAGATCCCGATATGAATAAAGACAACATAAGATGGGTCGAGATTTTACAATGGTAGAAGAAAAGAGCGAGCTCGAGATAAATCGAGCTACTTTGCTAGAGGAAAATTACAAATATATCCTGAAAATGAGGGTTAAATCTCGAGCACTCACAGGAAAACTCGAGCTTATCCTAAATCCACTTGAAGAGAATCAAAGTCGTTAAAAACGGTCTTAGATCTTCGAATTTTTCTCGCGAATACTGAGATAGCTTTTCGAGGGCCTCTATAAATACTCCAAGGAAAGTTGGGATAGAGGTATGCTTAATTTTTTCATCACTTTTATATAATTCAGTTGTTAGAAATCGTTACAATAATCCGAGCACAAACAGGGAATCACAAAACTGGAAAAATAGAACAGAAAATAAATAAAAGTCGAGTCGAGATTGGACCTCTTTCCGCAAAATGAATTTGCCCCGATAGTGCTTCATCGGTTTTGGCAAATCGTTTTCAAAAATGAAACGACTACATCTTTGATTTTAACCGCACCGTTAGAAACCAAAACTCCGGCGAACTAGTTGAATTCGAACTGAGCTAAGAAATAAGAAAATATGCAGACTGAAATGTATGCTATATGATTTCAGGAGTTCTGTTGTTTCAGATGTTCATGCGAGTATGGAAAATAAAATGTACTAGAGCTACTCACCCTTTTATAGGGTTGTTACCTAGGAGGTTACAGCCTACTTAATGACGTGTCATTCAAACAAGCAGTCATCTGGCAGCATGAACCTGGACGGGTTTAGCGTGCAGATACATTGCATGTTTGGAAACGTTTTGAAACGTCTGACTTTTGACCTGATTGGCTAAAAGGTTAGCCAGGGTAGAAACAGAACCAGGACCCCACACGTACCATCTCAATCGGACCAGCCAATTCAGACCAATTGCCCAAGACCCAAGGCCCGGGCTCGGCTCTGCCGAAGGCGGACTGACGAACCCAAGTCCAAGAGCCCGCGTGAGCTTCGTTTACACAAAGCCCACAATACCCATTGGCCCACTTGATGTCCACTTATTAAAAGTTAAACACTTTTAAACTCCCTTTCACATTGAATAACTATCAATGTGGGATAAACGAAAAGGCATAAAAACACCTATTCAACTTCCAAACACCATTTCTCACTCACCAATAAATGGATTTGAGAAATTCAAAAAGATATAATTATCTACACGACACGTAGAATAAGCTTATATAATTCGTTAACACAATTTTACGCTGTACCATTAAATTATAATTAATCCAATTTAAAACATCAGTCTTTTCTTCATACTAACTTGAGCGTCGGAGAGGGTTCACCGGAACAACCCTCCGGCCCCCTTTTCTAACCCTTCTTGTTGGTACATGAGCTAGCGTTAATGGAAGCACGCGGTGATCTAGATTTTTGGCTCAACCATGTTTAAATTGATAAAATTGTATGATATCTTTAGTGCAAAATGATGAACATTTTTGTATATCGTGTTAAATCGGGTTACCGTGCAGTGTTCGTGTCGCACTATCGTTTTTTTTTTCTTTCTTATTTGATCATAAATGTAACAATCCATGTAAATCTAACTTAATTTAGTATTTCGTACTTTTCGTGTCGTGTTTCGTGTCATTTCGTGTCGTGTCGTGCCTTATCGTGTCTTTGTCTCTGTAATCGTGTTTCTTATCGTGTCGTGTTATCGTGTCGGGTCAGCTTTTTTTGTGTTTTGTTTAATTCCCAAATTAAAAAGAGTCTTTTTCTCAAATACTTCCAGCTTTTTCCAATTAATGCTGAATTTCTTTTTGACCCTTAATGACTGGTACAAAACAACCTGTTTTACAATAGTATTTATGTTTTTTTTTTAAATTCAAAAGAAATAAAAAAAATGTAAGTAATAATCAAAAACAACAATTAAAAATTTGAAAATAATAACAAAAACTATATTATATTATTTTAAAATTCAATTATAAATACAACGATTAATTAAATTCGAAGAAATATATAAAAAAAATCAAAAACAACATTTAAATTTGAAAAATATAAATAAAAAATAGAAAAAAATATAAATATAAATTAGAAAAAAATTTATAATTTTTTTGATTCAAAAATAAATACATAAAATAATTAAACTCGAAAGCACATCGAAAAAATATTTAAAAATTCAAAATAAAACTGATTCGTTTAATAAATATTATCTTGTAAGGTTTTAATTATTTAATTATTTTTAATATTCTCATCATTTTATTTATCATATTTATTAAGAACATAAAAAAATTAAAAAATAATAATTTATGAAATATCACCGTCACATTAAAAATACTGAAACCACATAGTTTCCATTCAACCTTAACGTCACTTAAGCTCAACTATCCGTTTTATCATTTTATATGTTTTAAATTAATTTGTAGTTGTACGTAGTAGCAGAAAGCAGTAGCTTATTATTGTCTTTAACTGGGTTGGAATTATTTGTGTCCTAGGTTAGTTGTATTCACATGGATGGGTAGATTGGAGCATTTACTCCCTTAATTGGATTTGTTTTTTGTTCCATAAAATATAAATATAGGTTCAGACTTGGCACAACAACTAGGGGTGTCAGTCGTGTCGTGTTTCGTGTTCGCGGGTCGTGTTGAGACACAGGTATTACACGTTTGACACGAACACGACACGAATAATTATTCGCGTCAAAATACACGACACGAACACGAACTTATTTATTACACGGGTAACCCGACACGACACAAAAAATCTATATAAGAAAAAAAATCCAATATCTACTTGATAAGAAAATATTTAAAAAAGATAACATGAAAATAACACGATCTTTGTCTTCTTTTGTTCGAAAGAAGTCCGAGCACCAAATCAAATTAAACACCGAACTAGAAATCAAAATTAATCCTATTTACAAATGATAATTTATTAAATTACTATTATACCATTAAATTTAAATGGGTTAAATAGGTTAATCGGGTTGACAAGCGGGTCAACCCGACCTGACCTATTTGTTTCGCGTGTTATTCGTGTTCGACACGAATAACACGCGAACCCGCGAAGGGTCATACCTGTAATTGCTAAATTCGTATTTGATTCGTGTCGGGTTATCGTGTCGTGTCGAAAATTGACACCCCTGACAACAACACTTCCAAGGAATAGGATAATCATATACCACGACAACAAAAGACACTATGTATTATTAAGAAAGAAAAAGACATTAAAAGGGCCAAAACCTGTGGGGCTTTCAGTTTTTCTATTGTGGATTTGCTGCCCCAACTCCCAATTCCTCTGCCTACCCTTTGTCAAAATACCAATTCCGGCCCGGACACAAGGTAGATAGATACACGCTCAAATAATAATAATACAAAAGAAGCTTGTTCAAACAAATGAGTGCCTATGATTGCTTATAACATATTTTTGTCAAGTTTTGGCCTGTGAAGTTTTTCCCAACATGTCAATGTTTAAGACATTCAAGAATTGAACTCTTGAATTTCTCCCCTTACTAGTCGTATCAACAAATACATCCATCACTAATTTACGAAAAATTATTACAAATTTTTATCATTAAATCTTCAGTCTCATAAAAGGGAGTTTTTTTGCTTTTTGAGAAATTGCTTTATTGCATTGGAACGACAGAGTTGTTAACAATGTCCTAAAAGGACATTGCGCTAGACATACTTACATAATGGGCCTATAGCAGACGTGTCCAACGGTTTGGAGAAATCGGACAAATCGCCGGTTTGAACCGGCGGTCAACGGTTGCGGGAACCGTTGACCACGGTTTAAACCGTAACCGGAATTCGCAACCACCGTTAAGGCGGTAGGTTCCAGTTTCCTCATACCCCAAATAGTAAACCGGCATTCAAACCGCCGGTTAGTGAATTTAAAAAAATAAAATTCTTTGGCGGTTCAACCGTCCAAAAATAGTCGTTGGGCGCTGTCAGCGAGCCGTTCGAAATCAACGGTCTTGATCTTGTGATCGTTGGTGATCAACGGTCGAAATCAAGTGACCGTTGATTCAAACCGCCGATTCGACCCGAAACCGGCGGTTTACCCGCCTTTTTTCTTCCACTCCTATAAATACCCCAATTCCCAACTCATTTCTCTCACACCAATCTCTCATCTTCTATAATCTCTCTATTCTACATTGTCCCTCTTTGCAAATTTTGTGATTTCCAAGATTCTTTAATTATTATCAAACCTTCCTAATTCTAAACTAAACTTATTTAAGTTTAGTTTTATAATTCCAAATATATTTCGTACTTTCTATTTATAATCCTAAAGTTATAATCCTACTACTTTAGCCCACTACTACTCTTTCTTATTTTTTTGTATTAATATTAACTTCTAAAAAAAATGTCAAGCCGTGGAGGTTCTTCTCGTTCCCGTCGAGCCGATAAGGGGAAGAGTATAGCACTCGATGACGACGCCAATGTCCATCCCATCGGCTTATCACAAGGCAACACTCCTTCGGTCGGTGACTACAATCCCAATCGCATCGAAATTGACGAAGATTGGAGTGATACCGACATTGATCGAACTTATCGAGCCCCGCGCCTTTGCCGGTGAAGAAGTGCCGCCCATACCATTGAAGAGGAGGATGAATTGCCTCCTCCAAGAAACCCAAGAACTCGTTCTCGGGCAACAACGGAGTTAAAATCCGACATTTTCAAGAAACATTTTCAAAAAATCGAGATCCCGCCACCCGCAAACGAGCCACCCCCGGAAGACGGCAAAAAATGAAAAAGGAGGTACCGTGTCACTTGCAACTATTGTACATCATCTTACCAATTTCTAGAAGGAGGAGGATATGGGAATATGCACAACCATCTCAACAACAAACACCCCGACAAAGTCGGCATCGATAGGACTCAAACGCAACTACAAGGAGGACAAGTAAGTACGAACTCATCTTCTTTATTTACATATTCCGGACGCTACTCATAGAAAGGAATTAGCAAAATTTGTTTCTTCTAGATCTCTTCCTTTTAATTTTGCCGGTGATGAATTTATATGCAAAATTCACCCAACTTTCTTTTAATCCCTCGAGTACGAGAATCTCACGCTCTACCCTTACTCGTGATATTAAAAAAGTTGTTGGTGAATATAAGTTAAACTTATGTAATGAATTTGCTAGTTTACCAAACAAAGTTTCAATTTGCTCGGATGTTTGGAG
>BMAC01000176.1:499773-529868 GCA_014905375.1 Phtheirospermum japonicum
ATAGTCTCTCCCGACAGCTCCTGGTGCTGCCCCGCCTCCAAACCACCCACTCCGCCGCCGTTCGGCGCCGCCTCCACCGCGTCCTCTCCCTCTCTAGAATTCTCCCCCTCAGATCTCAAGATCCGTTACTCACCATCCACCATGGACTCTTACCAAACCAGCGTCTACGGAGGAGCTGCCGCTGCCGCCTCCGCCTCCGCCTCCGCAGGCGGCGGCGATAACTTCCCGTCATCCCTTAGCAAATTCAACTCCGCGCTTACCGCGGGCCTCCTCAACCCAATGTCGCCCCCACCCCCAGTCGATAAAACTCGGTCAAGCCCGACCCTCTTCGAAATGATGGCCAACGAGCCCGATTGCCTCCCGAGACCCACAGCCCTAGCCCAAAACGGCGTCGTCCCAGCTCATAACAGCCAAATCTCTAAGCCCACCGCAAACCCACCTCCCCAAGACAGGCAGGCATTAATGCAGCAGCGGTTAATGGATCTCCTCGGATCGAGGAGCCCGGGGAACCAGTTCAACGACGCCGTTTCAAGCGACGTGAAGCTTACTTTGAGCTCTAAAGATGGGATTAACGTTTCTATGAGTGTTCATCGGCAGATCCTTGTGGCCCACAGCAGATTCTTTGCTTTGAAGCTGAATGAGAAGTGGGTTAGGCAGCAGAGGAGCTCGGGCCCGTACATTGTGGAGATTGCGGATTGTGACGATATTGAGGTTTATATTGAGACTCTGAGATTGATGTATTGCAAGGATTTGAGGAAAAAGCTGATGAAAGAGGATGTGCCTCGTGTGCTCGGTATTCTTAAGGTAATATGCTGCGAAATGCGTTTATTCGTTTTATTTGTTACGTTTGCTTAATTGCGTTATTACGTGAGATGAAGAAATTGAAGATTGATAGTGGAGACAAATATTATGAATCGTGAAAGATTTTTATGTAGTTATGTAATTATTGGAATGGATTAACTAACTTTAGAAGAGCAGCTCGCTTTTTATGGTAATTAACCGTTAGTTGGAACAGCAAAAAATTTATAAACTCCGATAACGTGTTGTTAATTTGATTAATTGGTGACGGATTTTTATATGAATCTTGAACTGCTAATTTGATTAACTGATTATACTTCTTAATAACTGTTGAATTGTTTTGTCACTATTGCTGACCGTGATGTATTTCTTAAAGGAATCACAGTAGAGGCAGCTTTTGTGTAAATAATTGTGTTCTGCTGTTAAATCATGTTAGCAATGTGAATTGATTAGCAAAGAGAAAACAGGAATAGGAGCTTATTGAGCGATGAATCAGCAAGTGAACTTACTAGATTTGGATAGGATTTTAATGCCTGCATTATGATATGGTATTGTAAAAATATCCTAGCTATGGTTTTGTATTCCGGTGAGAAAAGAATCAGAAATTACTCGTGATTTCCTTCAAATTCTTAGAGTTGTAATTGAAATATGAATTATGTGTTTATGAATTAAATGCTCCTCAGTTTGTTTTAATCATTTTATATTATGGACTGAAGCTTTTATTGTGGTTGCTATGAAGTTTTTTTGACATTTTGACTTTTTAGTTCCCTGTTCAGACTTTCAAAATTCTTTGAGCGCCTAAATGGTATAGTTACTTGACAGAGGGTTGAATCTATTCGGAAATATGTAAAAAAACTTCAAAACGTTTTAATTAAAACCAGAATCATCAAATTAGTCCATTTTGCCTTTTATCGACTTTCTACTTAAGAATAGTCGGACCTTGTTCATAAACTCGGGAGTGTTTGAAATTACTAAAAAAGTAATTCTTAGGTTTTATCTGGAGAAATGCCAACTCCTGCTTCTGATTCTGTTTAATTTAATCAAATTGAAATTTAGATTTAGATTTTGTTTCCGATTTAACTTTAAAACACAAATGAAGCACTTTTCTACTTTTTCACTAACACTCTCTTTACTCAAATCAATTTTCAGCTTCTTTTTGCAAAAACTACCAACTTCTAATTCTCTACTACAACTTTCGCTACAATAATCACTTACTCCATTCCAAAGTTGCATGGGCAATTTGGAATGAAAATCGACGCACGGATAATTAATTTTGGTATTTTATTCTGAAAAATAAATCCTTATATATATTTTACGTGATGGATGGCTTCTATTTTTAGGTCTCGGCGGCAATTGGTTTTGACGCGGGTGTATTATCTTGCTTAGAATATCTCGAAGCCGCCCCTTGGGCAGAGGACGAGGAAGAAAAAGTCGCTTCACTGTTATCCGAGCTCAGGCTCGAAGGAGTCGGAGCCGGTGAAGTCCTAAAAAGAGTCTCTCTCGACATCACATCCGGGCCCGACGACTCCAACGATCACGAACAAGTCCTCCTCAAGCTACTGCAAGTCGTCCTCGAGGGAAAAGACGAAAAAGCCCGCCGAGAGATGAAAACCCTAATGACCAAAATGCTCCGCGAAAATTCGTCCCAACACGACCTGAGAAAGGAGTCTCTGTACGCCGCGTGTGATTCTTGCCTTAAATCGCTGGCCCACAATTTTTTACGGGCTTCCGAGAAGGAAACGCACGACGCGGGCCAAATAGCCCGGCAGGCTGATAATCTGCACTGGCTGTTGGATATAATGATCGACAGGCAGATCGCGGAGGATTTTTTGAACACGTGGGCGTTGCAGTCGGAGCTATCCGAGGCCCATTCGAAGGTGCCTGCGGTCCATAGGTACGAAGTGAGTCGGGTTACGGCCCGGTTTTTTGTCGGGATCGGGAAGGGGCAGCTTTTGGCTTCGAAGGAGGCGAGGTGTTTGCTGCTTCGGACGTGGCTGGGCCCATTTTATGAGGATTTCGGGTGGATGAGGAGGGGAACGAAGGGTTTGGACAGGCATTTGATTGAGGACGGGCTTAGTAATACGATTTTGACCCTGCCGATGACGTGGCAGCAGGAGATTATGATGTCGTGGTTCGATCGGTTCTTGAATTCGGGGGAGGATTGTCCAAATATTCAGAGGGGGTTCGAGGTTTGGTGGAGGAGGGCGTTCTGGAGGAAGGGTGGTGGGTCCGAGAAGGCTCGTCAAATGCGGATTATGGCGGCTAGTGTAGACAGCTCGTGATTTTTGACAGGTGGCAGAAACAAAATGGATTTTACGGTGTTTTGACGCTATTGGGGTTGAGCATGTTCATAAAATTTCATTTGGAAGAAAGAAAAAAAAAATTAAGAAATGGGTTTCGTGGGAGTATTCTTGATTCTTTCGATGGATTAAGTTTTTCTTGTGCCAGGATGAAAGCATGAAGCAAGAAATACGTATGATTTTTGATTTTTCATGCAAGTATGTGTTTCTTTTTTTGGATGTATTTTTGGCTTTCGATTTACATAAATACGAGGGTTTGTAAAATGTAGTTTTAAATTGTTGGTGTTGTTTTGAATCTCTTTTGAAGTGATTATCGTGGACAAGAATGCTCAAGATGTACGTTTTAGGTGCCGGCTTAATTCAACTGGTATACGTATTTGATTCAGTCGTTTTTGTTATATGCTCGCGCTATATGCTTCGATAGTAGTATTACTAAACAAATTATAGAGGTTTTGCCTTTTTACTTGAATAATGTAAAATTCTTTTTTACCATAAGCGAATGAAGCTAATTTTCTACCCATTTTATAATATAAAAAGACCAAAATATCCAGTCTCAAAATATTAAACTACTCGAATATGAATGTCTTGTATAGATTATATATGTTTTTTATATTTATTGCACAACATATATATAATGGCATAAGATTTACGTATTCATTTTTGACGCCTAACAATCTTGTCGACTAGATTTTGATTGCGCCCACTTATAGTTTTCCATCGGATCTTAACAATCACTTCGATGTGAAGATCTGTATTGACAATAATCATATGCATATATATATGTACCATCACATATGAGGAATCAGATGCATGGTGCACTAGATTTTTATTCACATGGGGACCAATCCCTATTTGGGAACTTAAAAACCTCATATATTTCATAGGATGTGATGCTATTTATGAATCATGTATCATGCCTAATTAAGATAATAGTAAAAATCAAGGGAATATAAAAATAACAATATAAATTTTAATATTTATATTATTTAAATTAACATCATATATAATATAATAGAACAATTCCTAAGTTCCCACCTATAAAATTAATTCTTATATGATCTCAATCCGATATATATAAAATTAAATAGCTGTTAAAAATTCCTAAGTTCCCACATTGATACATATATACGTACGATGCCTAGCTAGCACGCCCACAAATAAAGCCCATTATAAAATTAGCCCAATAGTTTCAATATGATTCTTGTCTTTTCTCTCTTTTTTTTTTTTTTTTTTTGAATATGATTCTTGTCTTCTGCCCTAACTTAATCATTAAATATTATTTATGTGAAAATTAACTTGGAGTGATTTAAGAGATTACCCCAATGATTAACAACAGCCCACTCCCCAAGAGAAAGTGTGAAAAGGAAATGCGAGTCAGATGGTGGTTAGTTTTACCCGCTATTATTATATGATTTGATTTATTAACTCGCACATAATTAAAAAATAAGCTAAATACCAAAACTTAACTCCCACATAATAAAAAAATAAGCTAAGTTCCAAAACAAGGAATAAGTCAATTCATTATTTTCTTTAGGATAATGTTTGATATCGTGATTCGTAGAAAAAAGATTAGGTTTTTGTCCCTTGTATAAGATTTTTTTTTTCCCTCCTATCTTCCAACCAAAACGTTTGATGAGTTTTCAAGGAATTGCATTTGATTTGCCACTACGTTTGGATATTTATGCAAATATTTCGGCAGAATTTGAATAATCTTTTTAAGATATTATTGCAAGTATATTTAATTTAGTCGAATTAAGCGAGGAAAGAAGAAAAAGTCCCCCCCCCCCCCCCCCCTCCCCCCCCAGAAAATTGTGGTGAGAATTCAATTTTCAATGATCCTCACTTTCCTTTTTTTTTTTTTGCTTTCTTTGTCTTTATCAATGATATTTTTATTTTGAAAGAGTGCAAATAAGAAACTGAAATGGGACAAATTTATAATAATCATATTAGTTATTAAAAAATAAATAGTAAGTCTTCTATGAGTGTCATACTATAAGATATTTTGTATCATATTCTATTAATCCAAACCTAAGGATATTAATTCGGTTATTAACCGGTGGTTAATTAACTGACGGTTAAATTAACCGGTCGGCGCTTAACCGTAACTTAACCGGCCGTGAACCGGTTAAAATTACGGTTTAGGTGCGGTTAACTGAACCAGTGGTTAACTGGTTAACCGCCGGTTATATATATATTTTTTTAAATTAAATAAAATTTGAAAAATTAGTCGTTTAATCGTTGGTTAACCGGCCGGTTAACCATCGGTTAAACTCGCCAATTAACCGGTTTAACCGTCGGTTAAACCGCCGGAATTCTTTTTTTTTTTTTAACTTCGGTTAACCGGCGGTTACGGTTAGAGGTTAACCTTAACCGTAACTTAACCGTTGGTGGGCCGGTTGACGGTTACGGTTTTAACCGAAACCGACGGGTCAACCGGTTATTAACCGCCGGTTAGGCGGTTAACCTTAATTGACACCTCTACCCAAACCCGTCCATTACATTCAGTTATTAACAAATAAACAAAGAGAAATCTAACACATATTTCATCGCCTCTCTTCGCCTATCTTTTCTCTCACTTCCTCACACACACAGACATGAGAAGCTCGTCGGCCACCGCTCCTGGTCGCCACCAACCGCTATTTCGGGTAAATAGTCGACCCTAATTTAAATCTTATACAAATAAATTAGAAATTGTCCCAAATTATAGATTTTCTTTTTCATATTCCCATTCAACAAATCGGTCTCAAATATCTCTCGATCGGGATACACTTCCCTCAATGGATTGTCCTGTATTTAAGCTTACAATTCACATTTGCCAAAATATTCTTTGGTTTCAAATCTCGATGATAAACATTAGCTGCAACCCACAACCATAATCAACATATCACTTATTATTATTATTATCATCATCACTTACTAGGAACATAGATGTTCCTAACTGAAGCATGAATTAGTTTCAAAATGATAAATAATAATAAGAAAATAGTTACTAAACATATTTTTTTAAATAAAAATGATTGTACCTTCCCGAGTGAAAATTATCTACCCTCAAATCTTCGTCCCAGTGGAATATATAATCGTAAATAGACAACACAGCTGGATGCAAAAAAATATTTCGCAAACCACCTGAAAATGAATAATTAAATTAAAAAAAGAAAAACATTCGGCGTCAATTTAGATTTTAAGAAAATAAAACATATTTAATATTTACCATTTAGTTTTGTCATAAGCTACTATATGTACAGCTTCGCTGCTCCATTCCATGTTTGACCATCCATCCAAATTTCCATCATAATGGAACAAAATATCATACTCCCTCCATATCACAAATATAGTCCAGTATTCCATTTTCGTCCGTCCCACAAAGATACTCCAGTTACCATATTTAACATATCATTAATTTTTTGTTTCTACACATACCCTTAATTAATATTCTTGAAATACCAGAATTCTACCTCGTAAGTTGAGAATTAATGATTACAATGCAAAATTTTACTATTCCAATAACAAATATACTAATTCCAACACTAATTTTTATAATTATTAATTGATATTAATAAATTTAAGAAGGGTATAATTGAAAAATACTAACTAAATTAATGACTTAACTATATAAACTACTCATTTCTTAATCTGTGTGAAACCAAGCACAGGACCATCATTTTGGGACGGAGTGAGTAAGATTTTCTGGAAGAAACTAAACACAGAGGGGAAAAAGAAGAGGTTAAAGTGGGCCCAATTATTATTGTAACAATAGATCATAAATATTTCCATTGTTAAATATAAATCAACTTCGGTACCTTTTTAACAATAGCATTAACATTCTTCTTTTGTTTAATTTCAACAGGCATTGCTAGCAAATTGTACGAGCTCCGTTCACTTTTCTGAAAATTCACCCAAAAAAAGAAAAGACTATTAAAAAAAATTAAGGTGGACGAAGAAGAAAATTGGCTTGTTGATTCTTATTGCAATTTATATACCTTTGACTTGAACTACTCCATAAAGGCTTTAATTCCGAATTCCAGGCCTGACCTTGCTTCGATGATACCACGAGGCAGACTATCCGAACCACGTCGTAACAACCCGTGTCTTCCTGGATACAACATCAATAGCAACTCAGCACCAGGATAAAAAAAAAAATCAAATTAAATTAAATTTAACAAAAAAAGAAAAATAGGGAACACACATCTTTATGTTTGCCTCTAATAATAAATTCAAACATGATATAATTTTATGACAAATGACAAACAACAATATGAAAAGAATGGACTAATTGATATATGCAAATCTCTCTATGGCTGATTGTATATCAGTTGAATTTAGCTTGAAAGAGTGCAAGGTTTTAGCAACCAGACTTCATGTAGCAAAACCTAAATGGTTCTACGATGATAAACTGATAGAACTCACTATATATTAACAAGGTATGATTACAAAATCTAATTATCTTTTAAAGTTACAAATAACCACAAAAGGTGTGTATACACACAAACTGGGGTTTGTATTTTCTTAATAAATACCCCCATTTTGAAGTTGTGGTTTGTAAGATTAAAATAAATATCAAGAGAATTTATTTTTTTTTTGAAAGAAAGTTGTTTTTGTTTTTTAATTAGTCACACAACAAATATAAAGGGACTTATTTCTTATTAGACAAAACCTCAAGGGCATTTTCTGTAAATAACTCTACTAATAAAAATGTGTTTTTTTTTCAGAATAGTGCTGTGATTTTGGTTACTAATCGGTGTGTTCTCTCCATCGTCATTTTTTCTGCATGGACATAATTTGAGAATTATTTATTGAGTAATATTAATAATAACATCAGAAACTCAATTTTATGCCACACCCATTTTCGATATACATTAAAATCAAAGGAGAGAAAATTAATCGAAAAGTGTAAAATAATAAGTTTAGTTTGTTTCAAACAAATAACTGCTCCTGCATTTCTTAAAATGGCCGCTTATCAATCTAAACATTCCTAAGACGGTGTTTTTGGCTTAGAACTTATTCAAAACTATAGAATGTTTTTTGAGCTTATAAGATATATCAAGAACAGAAAAATATACAACTTTTCAGAAATAGCTAGCACACTTGTATCATTTTTACTAGCTTATACCATCTTTCTTTAAAATGTTTACCAAACACTTTTAAACTTACCTTTAAAAACATCTATGCATCCAAACAGTTATCAATTCAACAAAAATAAAAATAAAAATGAGGAAACTAGAAACTTCACTTTTCTCTTTACTCGTCACTAGCAATGGCTTATATTGACAAATCACTATCTAAAAAATACCAACATATGTAAGTATAGGGATGGCAATAGGTCGGGTCTGCTTGGACTAGAAACCTGACCCCAAGATATTTTAAGGGCCAAAACCAAAACTCGGCGAATAAACTCATTATATAATTCAAAAAATATCAGAAACTATATTTTTAGTTAAAAAATAACATTAATTATAGAATATTTCATAGAAACTATAGAAGTAAATTATTAAGTAATTTGGAACTAAAATGTGGATAGCCTAATAGACACAAAAATGCATAGCCTTTAAAGTTTAAAGACATAATTATTTTTAGAGATAGCTTGTGATTCACAAAAAAGAATATGTTCAAGCTACTCAATAAAACTCAATACAATAATAATAAAGAATAAATACAGTTAAGCACAAAATACATATTCAAATTAAGTTACCATGAGGAATATCGATAAGCATTCTTGGATTGCCAATGGCATCAACTGCTTCTCCAATTGAAATTTCATTCCTTTTTTGAGTCTTCTCAATCACACCATTTACAAGCCTTTGGAAAGAAAAAAGGGATATTGGGATTGAGGCAATATATATATATATATATATATATATCATTCTTGTTATGCATACACAAAACCAATCAGAAAAGATTAAAAAAGATTGGTTACCTCATTATTGCCATGCAATATAACATAGCTAACACTTCCTCTGACTGAGAAGAACTATCATTCAAGTCATTCCTACAATCAACACAAGTATAAATATTGTTATCATATTTCATCAAATATTACACATACATTTAAGTTAGAAATTCAAATACAAATTATTAAATGTGAAAAAAACAAACAGACTTCATTAATAAAAAAAGGAAAAATCAAATACAAATTATTTCCTCATAAGTTTGTCCTGGGTTGGACTGATCTGAGGCGTCGGCGGGTAACTGGACGGGATGCGGGCGGCCGCGGGCGGACTTGAGGAGAGTTGACAGAGAGAGCAAGTGTCCAGTAGCTGGACAGGATGCGGGCTGAGGAAAAATGGAGAAGAAATAGACGGGGAGCTACTGGACACTTGCTCTCCATTTTTAAATAGAATCATGTCAGTTTTTAAATAACCGACGTCGAATTTTACTTATCACGTCGATCTATTTAAAAACCGACGTGAAATACTTTTTACGTCGATATTTGAATAACCGACGTTAAACGTCCGACGTGGAATCACTTTTTTGTAGTAGCTGTCCATTTTTTTCAAACTATTGGGAAATTATACAGAGCCCTTTCACCATGAGCAATTATATTCCCATAGATTTTTTAGATAGGGTGCATAATCTCACTAAGTTTAGTCACTTATGGGCTCCTCTCTTCAAAGGCAATAAGAAAAGTCTTTGGTTTCAATGTGTGATTGATAAAATGCAAAATAAAATTCAGGGGTGACTTATGTTGGTTAAAAGCACCTTGGAAAAAGATTTGCTCACCTATTGATGAAGGAGGTTGGGTAATTATGAAACAGATGCCAACACGTCTGAAACACAAACATTGAACATTTATGAAACAAAGACGTAATTTTTGAATAAGAGTTTAAGAATTTCCCCCCCTAATTTTGGGTATTATTGTATTTTTTCCATTTTTCTAACTATGGACTGAGATTGGGCCTGAAACAGGCCCAAGAAAGTTTAGCTCGAACAGTCTTCCCGTTTGGCCTGGCAGAGCCTAATAGGGCTGGCCCCCAGACCTTCCTGAACCCCACCCCAGATCAAAAGGAAAAATCACATAATTCCCTTATTTTCTCCACCAATTTACCTGTCGTCTCCCCTAGTCTTCGAATTGTCTCTCCCCGCTGAATAAATCCTAGCCCTAGAACACTGAATTCCAACATAAATCCTAGCCAATAGAGAGAGAAAGGTGAGCAATTTTGAAATTAGGGCTCTTAGTTCTTTAGTTATTTTTCCAGAATTTCCTTGTCTCAAGTATATTAATCGTTGCGTTTTACTTTAACAGTAGAATCTGCAGTCTGTCGCTCAAGAGGAAGAGTAAGAGAAATGGGAAACGACCGCTCTGAAATATCCGATAACGCCAATGAACGTGTGTATATCTTGTTTATTACTCAGATATTTTAATATCAAATTTCTGCATAGTTTGATTGAGATTTTATAATCTTCGAATTCTCTTTCCCATCTGAATAAATACTAGCCCTAGAACACTGAATTCCAACATAAATCCTAGCCAATAGAGGGAGAAAGGTGAGCAATTTTGAAATTAGGGCTCTTAGGGTGCGATTGGAAACCTTATTTTCCTAGCCTGCACAAGAAACTTCTCGGAACTTATTCATAATACCTTTAATTTATCTTTATTTTGGCCTGTTATCTTTCCAGTTGCCTGCAAATAGCTATTCACTGGCAGCGGCGTTTTCAGGTAAATTTCTGCAGTCTCATTGCTTCGAAATGCATTACAAATGTGAATAAATTGGATTTTCGTTCTCTTGATTGGACTTTTTTACCTAATTGTGCCAGAATTTGTGTAGCTTCTACTTCTAATACCCGACTTTTATTGTTCAAGTTCTGTATCATAATCTGATCGAATGATTAATTTGAAGAAATTTTTGATGCTCGATGTTTGAATTTGAAAAATTCAGTGTTTCTATTCTGTTGCATCATTTTTATAAGTTTGATTTGTTCCCTTTTGCATTTCTTATTTAAGTTTGGTTTTGTTGATCGATGACAGAATGGGAGAGTTGAAGTTTGAAAAGCATGTTAAATACATCTTATCAATCGAAAAAGTAAGTCTCGTAATTATTTTATTTTGTTAATATTTTCGTTTTTCTTTTCTCTCTTCCAAATCGAACTAAAACCGACATTCTTTATCATAATTTTGCTTACAGTTTATTGATGATGCGTGTTTGATATATCTTAAACGTGGAATTTGTTCTGAATTTTATAAAATTTTTAGTTTCATCTAATTCCTTCTTCATCAATTTTGAAAATTCAACGTTCTGATAAATATATTGTGATTTATATCGAGCTCGGAAGTAAAGATAATAAAATATGGTTATGTTAAGAAAGCAAAATTATTGAAAATTTGAAAATACTAGAATAATATCCCTATAGCCTGAATAGTGTCCGACACTTGTTCTCCTCAGGAAAAGGATGGTTTTGAATCAGTGGTGATGGAGCACCTAAGAATGAATGGAGCTTATTGGGGATTAACAACTCTTGATGTTTTAGGAAAGCTTGGCGCAGTGGATCAAGACGAGGTTGTTTCATGGATTATGCAGTGCCAGCATGAATCTGGTTTGTATTCCTGTGATTGCTATACGTTTACTAACAGCTAATAGAATGTGTCATATAGAGGTTACCCAGTAAGACAAAACCTTGTGTACATCCGCCTAACGGAGTTCATTTTGTTATGCAGGACCCAAAATTTTATTTTTTAGTTTTTCTTTTTAGTCTTTTAGGGTTCGTTTTTTTAAGGTTTTATGTAGTTTAATTTTTCTTAGTTCTTAAATTTGTTTAGGGTTTGTACGGATATTTTAGAATTTGTAGTTTCTTAGGGCTTTCTATTTTTAGTGTTTTTCTTGATTGGTCTTATCTTTCATCTTCTTCGGGGTGGTACTAACTCCTTTACAGTAGTGTGTTTACCTGTGAGCCAAGCTGTTGTTCTGATAAATTTGGTTTTACACTATTTTCATGTCTTAATTCATGCAGGTGGTTTTGGTGGTAACATAGGACATGATCCCCATGTATTGTATACACTCAGTGCTATTCAGGTTTTAGCATTATTTGACAAGATTGATGTTCTTGACATCGAGAAGGTTGCAAATTGTATCTTTTGATTTTATTTATTAGTCCTCAAAATAAGTTCTTCATGTTGAAGTTGATGTGTTAAATGTTCATGCCTAAAAGCTCATGTTAAAGTGTCATATTTGTTTCTTCTAGTTGGTAATTTCCATTTACATGGATGACTCTTCTAGTTTCTTCCTGGTGTAAAATTTATCATTTTCTTTAATACATACCAAAAATAAATAAATTAAAAAAAAAAACAAAACAAAAACTTAACCTACTTGCTAGATATTGCCAGCCTACAAAATGAAGATGGGTCCTTTACTGGGGACATGTGGGGTGAAGTTGATACAAGGTATTCTTTTCTTTATGTTATAATGTTTCCATGTGTATTAACGATATCAACATAAATAACATGGCTACCTTTTTTCCCCAGGTTTTCTTATATTTCTATCAATTCCCTTGCAATATTACAGCGCTTGGACAAAATAAATGTGGAAAGAGCTGTAAACTACATTGTAAGTTGCAAGAATTTGGACGGTGGGTTTGGATGCACACCAGGAGCTGAATCTCATGCAGGACAAAGTATGTATTATATCTTAAATTCCAATGACCAATTGAACATCTAATTGCATGCATTGGGCATTCAATTCCCCCCGTATTTTTACTAGTGTGACATTTGGTGGAGGATATCGTCATATTATATTGGAAATTGCAACTCCAAGCAGCTTATAGTGTGGCTTTTCTAAAACATTTTGCTTGAATGTATTATATTATGTATCAATATACTCATTCTTTATTAAAATTTGATTCTTCAGCAAATATGATCTTTAATGTTATTCTGTTGAATGATGTTCACGAACGATTAGAATTGGGGTTCTTACCCAGCAATTATCTACTTTTTGTTTCTATATTATAATAGTCGGTTTATAGTGCAACATTTAAGTTAACATGGATCGAAAATGTCTTAGGGTGTGATTGCCTATTCGAGTTTTTTGTGAAATTTTCGCTATTAAAGATTTTTTGTCATAAGTTTCTAAAAAATATACCATTCACGAATCACATCCAATTCACATGCCTCTCATTGATGCTTTTCCTTTTCTATAACTTATAGTTGACTGGGTCAAATTTGATTTGGAAATAAAATGACCAATTGAGCTGACATAGACTCGGGACAAGAAGAATTAGCAAAAGAACACCGAGAAAACTCTATTAATAAATAGACGACGCTCATTTTCATTTTTAAGTGCAATATCCGAACCATTATTTGAATCAACTGGTGATTATTTCACTTCACTGTTTATTGCAGTTTTCTGTTGTGTGGGAGCCCTTGCAATCACTGGCTCGCTGCATCATGTTGACAAGGACCTCCTCGGGTGGTGGTTATGTGAACGACAAGTAAAATCTGGAGGTCTAAACGGGCGACCCGAAAAGCTTCCTGATGTAGGTGACTGTTTCTTTATTTATGCTTCACTAACGAATGCGATACTAAATAAATTAATTAATTATAAAAAAAACTTCAAGAACACGTTTATGATTTATTATGCATTGTCGACTTCAGGTCTGCTACTCTTGGTGGGTTCTTTCTAGTTTAATCATGATCGATAGAGTTCACTGGATTGACAAGGATAAGCTCGTTAAGTTCATCTTGGATTGTCAGGTTAGTTATGATGTTGACATATGAATTTCGAGATGGAATTTAAGAGGCATGACTTTATTTTCTTATTTAAATGAAGTAAAAAAAAAAAAAGAATGAAGAATAAGGGCTGTGACGTGCTTTAATGGTGTAGGATAAAGAGAATGGTGGAATTTCAGATAGGCCAGATGATGCTGTTGATGTCTTTCACACATATTTTGGTGTTGCTGGTGAGATTGAAGCTATTCATCTAGTGCTTTATTATTTTTTTATTTTTTAGAAGTGCTAAGTGTTTGCAAATAGAGGCTAAAAGCTTTTAAAAATAAGTTGGAGTGATTGGGTAAAAAATATTTAAAAGGGAGCTTTTGAATATATTTACGAATTACCGTTTAATCTAGGGAAAAAGGTGCAAAAACACCCTTCACGTTTGCATCCAGGTGCAAATAAGCCCCTGCTCTTTTTTTGAGTGCAAAAATACCCTCAACGTTTGAATTTTGGTTCAAGTTGACCCTCAAACCAATTTTGTTGATATATTAACATTTTAGTTGAAATCCTACTTTTTACTATTTGGTAACACTTAAAATAAAAGTAAATTAAAAAAATTTGTATATCTAGAATCAATCAAAATAATAGTAATTTGATTTTTTTTATTTATTATAAGAAAAATGTCTTCTTTTTTCTTAATTTTATTTTATTTGCTAAAATTACACTACTCAAAATAACAAATCTATTAATTTACTTCATGATATCTATATCTAATTAATTGACTCAATTTAACTAATAAAATATTATTTCGAGGACAAAGTAATATATACCAATTAACTTTTTGCCCCCCAAACTATAGTTGTTTTCACACTTTATCATATAAATTGTTTTTTGGACAAATCACCTGGTAAATTGTTTTTTTGGACAAATCGCCATACGAACTATACACGATTTGCAATTTACCCCCTAAACCAAAATTTTTGTGATTTTGTGTCCAAAATCGGATGACATGGCACAATCGGGTTGTGACATCATCCGGATTTGGGCACAAAACCACAAAAACTCTGATTTAGGGGCAAACTGCAAATAGTGCATAGTTCATATAGCGGTTTGTCACAAATAATAGTTATAGTTAACTTTGAAAAACGCTATAGTTTTGGGGCAAAAAATAATTACCCCTTAAAACTACTTTTAAGTTAGAGATTATTAGAAATTAGATATCATAATCTTAAAAACAAAACTATAAATTATAATGTTAAGTAAACAATATATTTTTGAGTAATTTTATATGATCCGGCAAATTAAGACGATAAATAAAATATAATTAGGAGAAATGTATTTTTCTTATAGAAAACTAAAACCTAATCTAGTTATACTTGGTATTTTTATTAATTTTGGATATATAAAATTTTGTTTTATTATTATTAAACAAATTAAAAGTAGAAATTTAAATTAATTGTTAAAATATCATCAGAATGTGGTTTAAGGATCAAGTTGCACCCAAATTGAAATGTTAAGGGTGTCTTTGCACCAAAATGCAAACAATAAGGATGTTTTTGCACCAATTAAGAGGCCAGGGCTTATATGCACCTAGATGCAAACGTTAGGGGTGCTTTTGCACCTTTGCCCTTTAATTTATTATTAGTGGGAAGAAGAAAGAGGGTAGCGGTATAAATTCAAAATAAAAATTACAGGCGCGCTTTCCCAAATTAAAAGCACCCCACCTCTTAACTTTTTAGATTTTAATTAAATAAAGTAGATGCTAAGGCAAAAGTTGGTGTTTGCAAACACCTAAAAATGTTTTTTTTCCAGCTGAAAGCCTAAAGGCACATTTTTTAGTGTTTGCAAACACTCCCTTATTAGTTTCTTTCTTATCTTCAAATTTCCATAATCTCTTTGGACAATATTTTGTTGTATGGTGATTGCAGGTTTATCGCTTCTCGAATATCCGGGCTTGAAAGCTATAGATCCAGCATACGCGTTGCCAGTTGACGTTGTAAATAGAATTTTCCTTGGCAAATAAATGTGGCTAGTGGCTAGTGTATCCTATTGACAAGTTGCACTAGTATTATAATTAAGCTGGGAAAGGTTAGTGTTGCCTAACAAATTTCAAACTTGAATGCATCTTGTTGTTACTACATTAGGTTCAACTCTGATGCCCCCCTGATGTTTCAACTTGGTTAGAATGTTTTTTTTTTTAACTCGAGTTTTTGATGTTTAATTTAGTTGTACAAATTGAGCTTCAGTTTGATACTACACGTTCTCAGCATATTCATGTAGAATTTTATAAATTACAAAATATAAGAACGGATAAAAGGTGTTTAAGTTGCATATACGGTTGTTATGTAGCTTGAATGAGGTTTTATTGATGGGGCTCAAGCCAAATCTCAAAAAATAATTACATTCATTTTTCATGTTTATCAGTGGAAAAGGTGAACGAAGTTATTTATGATTATCATTATTATATTGTTATGATTGGTATTATTATTAGATAATGATTATGATTGTTTTGATTCCCTAGTTAGGTGACTGAGTTCCAGAGTGATGATATATTCGAGATGCAAAAAATAATAAATTGAATCAAATCAAATCAAACCAACTGTGGAAAGGAGAATAAAAAAACAGTTACTATTGCAAATTTTGGTTAGTAATATTATTAACCTAATTTAAAACTTCGCACTTATTATATACTCCCTCCGTCCAAAGTTGATGGTCTTACGGTTGGTTTCACACAAATTAAGAAATCAGTAGTTAACATAGTCAAGTTATTAATTTAGTTAGTTTCAATTATACCCTTCTTGAATTTATTAATATAAGTTAATACTCATAGGTTTATTTGAATATTTACACTCTTCTTTTATGATAATTAAATTATCAACTTCATTAAATTTTATTAATTATATTTTAATATAATCTAATTAATTTATTAAACCTATATAATTCTATAAGATGAAATTGCACAAGATTCCACAGATTATAATAAAATTTATAATAGGAATATATGATTCTTTTTTAATGTATTAAATATCATAAGTTAAAGAGTCTTCGAAATTCCATCTTAATCTTAAGCCTCCTTACTTTTGTTTTACATTCACAAACGGGTTGTATATGTTAGATGAGTTTGTTTGATTCAAACAAGAACTACATTAGTTGTTAGGGTATTCCGGATTGACTCGATTAACATGCAAACCCATATTGCGTCTATATTGCCTCAGTTCATATGGGGTTGTTGAGTCGGATTTTAAATTGCCACGTATCTTTTTACCACTTTTGAAATTTTTACTTTTTTTAACTGGCTAACCTATTTATTTTTGGGAGTTTTGCACTATACCCCATAATCCATCGTCTCCAAAATACTCATTCGAAACTCAACCGTGTGCTTTCCAAATGGTAAGACTTTAGCATTTGTTAACCAATAATTAAAATTTAAAAAGTAATATATATATATATATATATGCATGTTGAATCGAACTTTTTGTACTTACTTTTTATTAATAAAAAAGTTTGTCCGCAAGAGAACGGAGTGATTGTAAGTGATAAGTTTAACTCGAGTCGAATCTCTTGAGAAAAACTAATTGGATGCTATTTACGTGTTTGATTCACAAATGAGAAAACAACAACAAAAAAAAAAATTATTCTAAATAGGTGATCGAATTTTGGTTTGAAAAAAGTTATAATATCTAAGACGGTAATTTAAATGACGGGAAATGAAATCGAAAAGTTTGAAAAGATTAATGAAATGGGAGTTTAGGCCTCTAGAATCATCTCCACGATCAATTGACATTTGATCGAACACTTAGACTACGAGCTAGGGTTGTCAAACTCAACTTGTGAATTAAACATCCAACGATCCCAATTGATGGTTCTAAACTCATCTAGGCACTAGACTCGTGAATTCTAACCAATAATCATCAAGAAACGCAACAATTCAAACCCAAGACAAGCATGAACATGATTAAATATAAAAGTTTGAAATAAAGCAACAATGAAAAATAAGCTTCGAATAACAATAATTGAAGGAAGAAAATGAAAGTTTACTAATAAAAAATGGAGAGTTTCATTGTTCAAACGAGGAAATACGTGAATTGAAACTAACTACGTCCAGAATCCAATCAATACTTTCGATATGTTGGAAGGTGCAAAATAGTCTTTATATCCAGGTTGCGAGAAATACACCAAACTCTCTTTTATTGTCTGCCTTATGAATAAAGTAAAAAAATGGCATTTCTCATAAGTGTTATGATCAATTCATTGATTTAGTCAAAAGATTGTGCCTGAAGACAATAAAGTTGTAGATAATTTCTACAAAAGTAAGAAGTTATTGAGGGTATGGCCTTATCTGTGGATTGCTGCAAGAATACTTGTATGATCTACTGAAAGGATGATTGTGAACTCGATAGTTGCAGTTATGTAAAGAACCCCGATTTAAACCCGCGAAGAAGGGAAGCGACAAAAAGAAGTAAGTCCAAATTAGTTGCGTATAAGAAGATGTACCACTTTCCCTTAATTAGTTGCGGTGGCATACTGAACACATAGCGAAAAACGAAGTAATCCCGGTTTAAACCCGCGAAGAAGGGAAGCGAAAAACGAAGTAAGTCCAAATTAGTTGCGGTGGCATACTGAACACATAGTCGACGATGGTGTCATGCATCACCCGTCAGGTTCAGAGGCTTGGAAACATTTTGATCAAACTCATTCATAGTTCGCCGTCGAAACTCGAAATGTTAGATTGGGTCTCTTCACATATGGATATCAACCTTCGTAGTTTCAGATCGCAATATTCATCGTGGCTAGTAATATTCACAGCATACAATTTACAACCCTGAATGTATGTGAAAGAACATTATATGTTTCTAAGTATTTTTGTTCCAGGCCCCAAAACCCTAAGAACAAGTTAGATGTTTTTCTACAACTTCTAATTCCATAGTTGAAATAATTGTGGATAGATGGTGCTAACTCGTATGATGTGTCCAAGAAGCAGTATTTCAAGTTGCGGGCAACCTTTATGTGGAAAATTAGTGATTTTCCCGCGTACTCCATGCTGTCGGGGTTAGAGTACGACCAGTCGAACTGCTTATCCATATTGCATGGAGCGATCTGATACACTTACTCTGAAATGTAGCGGAAAATGATTTTGGTTTGATAACCATCAAAAGTTTCTAAAATGTGATCATCAGTTTCGAAAAGACAAAAAAAAAACTTTCAAAAAAATAGGAAGGTTGATGCTCCCCCGCTAAACATTCGTTAAGGAGTAGAGATATTGGCTGAGATAGATAGACTTGGGATTCTGAAGGTCACTGAGCTAGAAGCAGAATGTGTTAATGCTCAAATCGCAAAGATGAGCGGTTGGAAGAAAAGAAGTATTCTCTGGGATCTTCCGTACTGGAGCATAAATTTAGTTTGTCATAATTTAGATGTTATCCACATTGAGAATAATGTGTTCAACATGGTGATAAATATGAAGGGGAAGATAAACGATAAGTCGAAGTCAAAAAATGAGCTGAACGATTATTGTTTTCGTCCATCTCTTCAAGCTGATGACTCCGGAAAGTATCTCAAAACTTCTTACACACTCGATAAAAAGTAAAAAATTACTTTATGTGAATGGGTTAAGACTCTTAAGTTTCCAGATGGGTACGCTTTAAATTTGGGATGTTGCGTCGATATGAAATGATTGAGATTGTATGTGATGAAGAGTTATGATTGTCATGTGTTCATACAATGATTAATTCCAATTGCTTTTCGAGATTGATGGAGACAACGCTAATGAGATTCCATTAGTATTCAGAAACTATGGTGAACCCTTCTCATCCGTAGCAGAAAAGAAATGGTTGTCAGATCAAGAGTTTGATGCAGCGAGAAAATACGTATTATTAAATTGTGATGAACTAGAGGATTTTAGCAGGTGTAATTGACTATAACAATATTTTAACAATATATTATGTATTACTTGATGTACTTGATTATAACAATGTTTTACTTCATTAAATATGCAGACTTTTCACGAAGGGCATTAAACGCCAAACAACCGAATATTTCAGATGAAAAATTAAATGGAAAATTAGAAAATAAATTTCTCATTTGGTTTGAAAACTACATGAGTCAAATTTTGTGAGGTTTGTTTATATACATATATTACGTATTTTTATTTGGAAGTTGCGTTAAGTTAGTAACTTTACGTCATAAATTATAGGTTCGAGATCCCTTAAATAGTGTAACTAATAATTATATTAAGAGTCTAGCGTTCGTTCCGTCGCATTGTGTGACTACATTCAATGGGTGTAAGATAAATGGATATAAATTTCACATGATTGCATACAGATCAGAACGATCTACATCAAGCATTTAGGTTTGTATAAAAGGATCAACTTATAGAGAAGATGAATATGATTATTACCGTCGTTTGTCGACGTTAATCATAAACGTAGACGACTTATTTACGGACCCCAAATCTCACCGAATAGATGTAAGTTTATTTAATTTCTAAACTCAAATTAATTTATATATTAACTTTATTTTTGTCATTATTATCCATGAAAATAATTAACGATTTTGTTTTATCAATCATACGGATGTTCAAACTACATTGAAGAGCAATCGCACTCCATCACAGGAGTCTGACACTTTTGTTGACCCGAACGACGTCTACCTCTCCGTTGTCATGTCCAAGAAGGGTCGATAATATGGCACGAGACCGCTTGCCATGGAGCTCGATACATGCTCTAGCTCTACATCATCCCAGCAGGTCGATCCTCTTCTGCAACAGCTGCAGATGCAGTTCGAAGAGGTTGAGACGAGGCAACAAGAGAAGTTACAGAGGTTGCACTATGCACAAGTGCAGTCTCAAGATGAGTTGCAGAGGATGCACGAGGCACAGTCGCAGGCCTAGGCCTAGGCCCTGATGGACTTCGAGCAGCGACAGGTTGAGGAGCGTATTAACACTGCGATATCCGCGCTGGCAGCACGACCTCCTCCTCCTCGTCCCCCTTCCCCTTGTAAGGAAGGATACAAATCACCTTACTTTCGGTAAAGTATTTACAACAAATAAATAGCAAAATATAAGAATACAAAAAAGGAATATGTACGATAAATGAGGAACTAAATAAATGATAAGAATCAAGTCAAATCTTTCCTAATACCCTCCTTCAAGCAAAGTGTGGGGTTTGGACCTACGCAAAGCTTGGAACGGAAAAATTCAAACAACGGACCAGGAAGACTCTTCGTAAAGATGTCCGCAAGCTGAAGGTGTGATACCCCTAATGCTAATTAGTTTATTCGATCTCGCATATTTATATTTATTTAATTTATTCAATATTTCCTAATATTTTCAAATCTTTCCTAATACCTAATGCTGATTAGTTTATTCGATCACGCATATTTATATTTATTAAATTTATTTTGTATTTTTTTAATATTTAAAAATAGGTGGTTGAACAATTAAAAAAAAGTTTCATTATTCCAATTAATAAAAATATTAGGAGAAAAATTAAAAATACATTTACCGACGGATATGGAAGCCGTCGGTAATATTAAATGGTATTTAATTTACCGATGGATAAATAATCAATCGGCATAATATATTATTATTATTTTTATTTATTTAATTATGTTCCCGACGGGTATAATATCCGTCGACAAATCCAAAAAAAATAGGAATACCGACGACAGCTTACCGACGGCAGATTCCGTTGGAAAGCCGTCGGCAAGTTGCCGACGGACGAGAAATCCGCCAACAAGTAAAGTTATCGACAAAAGTTTTGCCGACGGGCTTGATCCATCGATAAGTAATTTGCCGACAGCAATGCCGGGCTTTTTTTTGTAGTGTTAATCTCAACAGAAAAAAGAGGGAATATGAATAGTTAAGGAGACCAGAGTGATCGAATGGGAAAGAGGTATAAGCCGATTGGGGATGGATGAACTTTTTTCAATCAGCTGAATTCTCAATCTTTCTCGTATAAATATTTGTTAAAAATAAAAGTTAAGAAGGGTCAGGCCCCAAGCTAAGCTTAAGGTTCGCCCCAAGTGGACCGCTAGCAGCTTAGCATTGTATTTGTACTATTCTTCCTGAAATTACAAGAAATCATCATATATTTTAAATGAAACATACAATACATCAAGAAAATCAAATCCCATGATACGTTGAACACACGCCAAAATAAATATCAAGAAAATTTAAGGTAGGAAGCAAAGTAGACGAAAATTGGAGTAAAACTTAGGTCAAGGATATTGCAATATTTTAAAGCATTTATACATATCATTGTCATTCTTGGAAGACTCTATAGGCTATATATAGGCTTTATTTAAATAAATAATAAATTCATTGAAATGTAATTAATTTTGAATTCATCTTTTATATATATATATATATATATATATATATATATATATATAGTCATTATAAATTCTTCCGCCAAATCATCTATACTTCCACATCAATAAAATTTTTGAATGTGTGTTGGTACACAAATTAAAAATATATGTTGTGTATTGGTGAGCCCTATATTATAATGAATAAAATTTTATTTTATATAAAAAATATATATATATCTTATTTGTCTTGGACATAGTTTCCGAAGATGCAAACAATCTACGGAGAAGATGATAGAGTGGTTAGTAAAACACGTATGATTTTGTCATGTATTTATTTTTTTTCTTAGTAGTTTTGATTCTTTGGTTTATATACGTCCACTTGTATATTTATTTGTACATACTTATTTAGAAAACTAAGTAATCAAAATATGAACTTGCTTGTGATGTTTTAAATGCAGTGTAGCAGGACCTACACAATTTATATGGAGACCAACGATTATTTTATAGAAATTTATGTCATGAGTCATGACATAACTTTTTTAATAAGTATTTTTCGCCAAAATTATATCATTTCCCGTGTTTTGGCATTTGGAACGGGATGAGGAATCACCATACATTTTCATATATATATATATATATATATATATATATATATAAGAAATCAAAAAAATATATATTATTAACTAAGTATAAAAACATAAAATAAATCTTTCGTTTTTCTTTTTAAATTTATTTTATAAATTCTTCGGTTTTGTATTAATGGCAAAGTGATAGTGCGACTTTTGTGCTAGTTTAGTTAGCACTCCCGGTACCACAAGGTTTATGTCTATAATTAATTGATTTTAAATAAATACACTAATAAAAGAGCACACAAAACTTGGATAAAAAAAGAGTGACACCAGCTTTTATTCCCACTCGTTGCCATCGATATAGATATATTCATCCAACACGATTTTTCGTGAAAAGGAACAAGTTTTTCTTTCTAATAAGTCTCACTTTTCACATTGCATGCAAATTTGGAACCAACATATAAAGTCTTATTAAGATATTAAAGAAAAGTAAAACTTGCTTGGACTGAGAAAAATAAATATCATCAAAATTGTGGTTCAATTAGTCTACAGTTGGATATTTAATTCCACATTGAATAGTAGTTTTATACTATTCGATTCCAAAAGTTTTTGCTAAAATTAATATTATGTTTATCTTATGCATGTGACAAAAATGTATATTGATAAATTTAAAAATTAAAAACATATAATCATTGAATTATTTATTTTTTATTCACATTGTGTGATCGTTAGATTCGTTTAAAAGAACATTACATACGCTTCACATATTATCATATAAAACACGATTTTTTTTTCACTTTTTATCCGTGTTACACCTGATTTATATAGTATACTTGGTGTACACATAATTATATAAAATGGTATTTATCATTTATATAATATGATGAACCAAGTTTCAAATTGTCCATTACCCTTGACATACACTACAAGAATAATGCTTAAGAGAAACGATAAAAATCGCCCCTATTAATGTCATTGTCGTTGCATTAGTTATATAGGGACGACATGTCCTCCCAGGTACGTCCTCCCTATAGACATCTTACTACTGATATATAGAGACGACAATAGTCATTCCTAAAACGTAAATAACAACAGGGACGACTTGTCGTGCCAATATCTGTCCTTCCTAAATAGAATCGGGTGGCGCTTCTTAGTTAAGAAACGCTACCAATAATGGTGGGCGGGTGACGGTTTTGCGAAGAAGCGCCACCAATAATACTGAGCAATAACATCGGTTTCTTAAGAAACCGATGTCGGTAGCACTGAGACCATTAACATCGGTTTGAATATAATCCATCTAAATTCCAAAATAATAATTAAAAAAAGAATTAAATATTCATTCTATTTTACCAATCCTTGTCCCAACCTATAAATTTCACTTTAATTCATATTTTATGAAAATTAAAATTAATCAACATGACAAAACATCCAATATATTTAAAAAAATATTTTACATTACACTTTTAAAAGAAAAACATAAAAACACACACACACAATATCGAACTAATTAGAGCATATTTCACATCAAACGCCCAATAATAATAATAAAATTTACCCCAGGAGCACGTATCTTGCCCATAGTGATCCCACACCCACTCCGCGAGGCCCGTGTGCTCATCTTCGCTCTCTTCCAATCACCAGTTCTAAAAGCACAACTCCAAAGCTATAAACGTCGATTTTCTCGTTCACTTTCGTCGTATAAGCATACTCTGCAAGAAAATATAATGTATAGTTAGCAGTCGTAATAAGTTGGAGAAGGAGAGAATGTTTCTTGGCATGTCGTTTAATCCAGTAAAATTGCAAAATCAGTCCCATGCCAAATCTGGCAAAATGGTCCTATAATTTTCATGATTTGCAAAACAGTCCTGTAACAATGTACGATTAGTGAAATTGACATGGATTTTACAGGACCATTTTGCAACCGTCTGCTACTGTTCATTAGTAACAAGACTAATTTTACAATTTTTCCCCTGTTTATCCACACACCAAGCGTACACACGTGATCACCGTTAGGGTAAATTATAAAAAACTACCCCTAAATTCTTGACTAATTACAAGAAATCCAGTTATCTTTCAAATTTCAAGAATTACCCCTAAATTTTCACCTAAATACAAGAAACCCGGTTATCTATCAAAATTACAAATATCCCTTTAATGTAACTTGAGATTCTTATTTAAATAAACAACTACTCCAGTTGACATGGAATTTGTAAGWWWWAAKKAACTTCATGGGTTCTTAATTTTTTTGGTAACAAAACCCTTTTTATTACCTGYAGCAATATAGCCAAAAGAGCCAGCAACAGCAAACATAGTGTTAGGCTCCCCTTTCTTGATCAAAATCTTGGTCAACCCAAAATCAGCAATTTTGGCCTTAAAATCATAATCCAGCAAAATATTGCTCGGTTTCACATTGCGGTAAATAATCGGCGCGCTGCAATCGTGATGCATATAGTAAAGCCCCTATGCAGCTCCAATCGCGATTCTCAACCTTGCATGCCAATCCAAAACGATATCGCCAACAACAGAACCATTACGTGACAAATTAGCTTTTCTCTTTTTCCTATGTATCCATCAATCAAGACTTTGATTCTCCATATACTCGTAAACAAGAAGCTATATTTTATTATGTCTACTAAATAACATCACTAATAAAATCACTGATAACCGAAATTTTATTTAAATTATCCTAACAACATAATGTACTATAAAATTGTTATTTCCATAGAATTCAAATGCAATCACTAATAAAATTAACATTTTAAATTTACTTAATTAAAAGCATTACTAAAAATTCAATTAGGTACATAAGTCACGTATCATTTTGTTTTTAAAATTTAAAAGTCCAATATTCAATTAACCCAACAAGCAATAATAACACAATCAAGTTTGAAATGATCAGGACTCGTTGGAGGAAGACATGTATACATATGATCTTCAAATTTAACATCATTGTTGTGTATAGTTTATGTGGATTCATATGTATTCCCAGTGCCGATCATATTAAATATTATAATAATTTTATCGTATGTCATAAGTTTAGATAAATGAAATATTATAGATTTGGAAATATACGCCATGTTCATATGCTAAATCAATTACACAATAATCAAATCGAAAACAAAACAAAAATAAATCATAACTCATAATAATCTTTTTGTCCCAAATTAAATGTCATTTTAGCATAGTGTGAGTTAAATGTCATTTTATCATTTTTCACATAAATTACGAAATCTTATAATGATTGATGTACGCCTATCTAAGTGTACTTATTGATTATCTTAAAATTGTATATTCTCTATCTTCTTAAATATAATATTTGACTCGAACCAAATTGCTCATTTTTTAAATAATTAATGCTACAAAAATTGAATCGTGCATTAAAATTATTTGTACCAAGACAGTTTCCTCAGCCCCATATTTATACTTGAAACCAGCTTCCAACAGTTTCTTCGATGAAAGGCTTACGATTTTAGCCGATCGATCGACTAAAGACTTGCAATAAACGATAGCAACTTTAACTATAGAGTTTTTTGTTTTTTCCGACTAAACAAAACATGGTATTAATAAAAACCTTAGCAACAACTTACTCTGGATTTGATATCTGATACTCAGGATACTTCTTGGATACATGTTTGGATAACTCATCGATCAATACTTCTACAGTGGAACAAATGTACCTCCTTTGGTTTGTGGATATTCGAAAAGAAATATGTGCGCGTTTGCAACATCATCTATGTGCACGAATGGCGATTTCTCATTATATTTGATGTGTTCCTTATTTCCTGCACAACATCATAATAGCTCGTCTACTTTTTCAAATGTTAAATGCATATTAAATATGGTTAATATTTAATGAGTGAACGAAATCATTTGAAATCACACGCACAAAAAAAAAGTGATTATCAACTTTAGATTTGACTTTTACAAACATATAAGCACTCTCTTTTAACTAATTCAACATTTGTTCTTTAGTTTCTATTTTGCCAACTTCTTAATTCTCAACTACTTTTACAGTGTTTACAATCTTCAAGAAAAAGTGATTCTCAGCTTCTAGCAAAAAAATTTAAGATTCTTAACTACCTTTAGGGAGTGTTTGCAAACTCTTAGGAAAAGGTGATTTTCAACTTCTAGCCAAGAAATTTAGGTGCTAAGACTTGATTTTATTTAAAATAAATAAATTACAAATGCACCCTTACATTTGCAAACACTAAACATATCCTTTTTCTCGATTCAACGTATAAAATCTGAACACAAAATGAGAAAAACAACACCATACATACCCGTAAACATAGCAAGAAATGCCCGCACGGAGACCGGCAATCCAGGACAAATCAAAGGAACATTTATCAAATTCGGAAGCGCGATAACCGCATCCAACGAATGCTTTTATGAGAATTCTAGAATAGCCCTTTCGGTAACTGTATTTGAAATGCATTAAGAAGTTCTGAATATCCCAGATCTCCTGACGTAATCTAAATTGCTCCACGACTCCTCGTCCAACACATCATCATTTGCATCGCTTTTGTGCATCACTATGGCCGCGGCTGATGTGAACACGACCCTTTATTAGAATCACTAATCCAATATATGCTTATGTGATTAATAGCTTACGTTTCCGCACTAAAATATTAAATTATTAGTAAATCATCTATTTATTGCTAATTCAATTACTATATAGTACATAAATAAATGGATAAGTAGAAATATATTTAAGAGCAAAATTTATATTTTCTCCCTTTAAACCATCAATATCTTGAGAAGGAGAAGAACTTACAGTGGGAGCTAGAAGTCCTCCAAAAAGCATCAGTCCAGTAATAAGAGAAACACAGGCCTGTAACAATTTAAGAAGATATAGAATACACTAGCGATATATGTAATTCCTACAAAACGTTACTCATTTTGAGAAACAAGAATCAACAACAATCGCCATGAAAATAACACTACAAGAAAATTGGAAAATACCAACAGAATTTTACCAACGGACGCCATCAGTTGGTAATTTTGACAGAATACCAACAGAATAATAATTTTATTTTATTTAATTATTAATTTAAATATTTTAGAGACAGATTACTAATCTGTTGGTAATTACCAATGGATCGAAATTCTGTTGGTAAATAACTACGGATATCTCCGTTGGTAAATACTTTTTTCCTTTTTTTTTTAAATTTACCAATGGAATACTAATTCGTTGGTATTTAAGCAATTTTTTTTTTTGAAATATTAAAATTACCAACGGATAAAATATTATGTTGGTAATATGACCATTTTACCAACATTTTTTTCATCTGTTGGTAATGAAAATAAAGTTAATATTGTCCATCTCCCCTCTCGGCCTCTCGTTTCTTCAATCCAAACCTAATCCCCAATCAAAAAAGCGCCCGCTTCAACCTCCCGGAACCCTCCGCCTCCGGCGGAGGCTCCGCCGTGGATGACTACGTGGAGGTCACTCTCGACGTGAGGGAGGACTCGGTGGCGGTGCACAGTGTCAAGACCGCCGGCGGTGGCGAGGTAGAGGACCCGGAGCTGGCCAAGGGCCTGGAGAAAAGATCATCGTTCGGATCGACGGTAGTGAGAAATGCTTCGTCCAGAATCTGACAGGTTTCCCAGGAGCTCAAGCGGCTGGCCTCGCGCCGCCACCACCCGGTGGGGAGGTTCGACCGGACGAAATCCTCAGCCGCGCACGAGCTCAAATGGCTCAAGTTTGTCAGCAAGATGGACGGCGGTGCCGCCTGGGCTGCGGTGGAGAGGTGGTTCGATGATCTCACGGCCACCACCAATGGGTTGCTCCCCCGTTCGCTATTTGGCGAATGCGTTGGTAAATACACAATAATAGAAAAAAGTGATTCTGAGCTTAATTATAGGCGAGAAAATGAGTGTTTCTTTAGTAGAAGTATTGAAGATCAAAAATAATATTATTATTTATTTATTTTTATTTATTCATTTCTTGTGCATATTTGTTCAATCAGACGAGAAACCTAATTTTCTTGGTAGCTCAGTGCAAGTTCATATCTGGTATGGAATTTGCAGAAGTAAGAAACAACCATTCAAAGGTGTTTGTTTGTTTATCTTCCTCCTGACTGGAATTTTCGGGTGAATACCGAGGTCAAGCAGGGTGTTTATCATTGGGGATTTACCAATTTAACTAGGGCTATTTTGATTTCTGAGATCGATGGTGAAGGAGACCGAATACTACYATGTACTGGGCGTGCACCCCACGGCCACCGAGACCGAGATTAAGAAAGCTTATTACGTTAAGGTATGATTAATTCATTTGGGAATTTATTTTGATTTACTTTCATTATTCTTCGCATTTCCTTTTGACGATCGTTATTTGGGAATGGTAATTAATATGAGTACATATCCTTTTGGTTCTTTAGTATTTCACTGGTTGAATTTGTCATGAGTGTGTAACTCATGTCTATCTATTGAATAGTTTAGTATGCAATATAGCTTGTCAACTTTTCAGTTCAAATTCCCAATCACGAATATCATCAGATTTTTTTTTAAAAAAATTTTCGTGTCAGATTATGTTACAATATCTTTGGTCACATTTTGTAATGTTGTTAAGTGTGTTATGAGTTAGGTTATTGATTGTTTCCATTAATTTGTGTGGTCTGCCATTTTCGAGCTAAATCCACTGCCTTTTGGTTGTTCGAAAATGTGTTCTGCTTGAGTTGAGATTTCATACTATAATTCATTTTTGTTTCAGATTATTTGTATTTTTTTCCATTAAAAGTGCTTATCGCAATATTCTTTAATCCATTCTATCATTTATTTGATTAGAATGTATAGTATACAAAAATATTGTGGTGGTAGATAAATTAGTATAAATTCGTTTCATATTGTGTATTGAATTAGTATGAATTTAGTTCAGATATCCATGCATGAATTAGTATAGATTGCACTTTTAGTATGGATTTCACTTCAATTTCGGTTGTTCGAATTTCACAAAAACCTGTATTTATTAGTTAGTATGTGTACATTTCAATATATGTATAATATAGGAAATTAGTTCAATATAGTATGAAATTCATGTGAATTAGTATGTAATTCATTTACTTGTGAAATTCGGTTCAGGTTTGGCTTCTATTAGTATGTAATTTAGTCCAGTTTTGGATTTAATTGAAATTACATGCTAGATAGCATGTAATGTTATAGAGTCTTCATGCAAACTTATCTTTTTTGTGCTTTTGTAGGTTTGTCTGAATATGGCTCTATTGATATTCTAGGCGGTTATGGAGGAGAGACGCTAGTCATTTGAGTAAGAGCGATATTTTAATAGTTACTTGTTGATGTAATGATATTTTCTTCCAAATTTGTTGTTTTAGCCTTTTTTTTTTTCATGCTTTTATTTGTGGTTTTATTTTAGGGCTTTTTTTTAAAAATAAAAATAAAATTTATTATTAGTTATTTGGTTGGTTCGTGATTTCAATGCAGTGGATGGGTTTTCTAAATATATTCACAATTGGTTTTTTT
>BMAC01000176.1:537198-556570 GCA_014905375.1 Phtheirospermum japonicum
ATATTTAATGATACTTAGATTAGATCGAGTTTCGAACAATATTTTTCCAATAATTTTTTTTAAAAATAAAATATAGTATATATATATATATATATATTATATTTTATTTTTTAAAAAAAATATTGGAAAAATATTGTTAACACCCGTGTATTACACGGGATTTATAAAAAAAAAATAAAAAATATTTGTGAAAATTATAAAGTTTTAAATTTAAAATAAAAAATTGAAGGGATGTGTATCTCAACCGTGCTCTGTTCAGTTTATTAATTATTATAATTATTGATTAATATTATATTTTAATGTTCACATTTATTAATAATTATATTTTCATACTTATAAATATTCAAAAGATGTCACATCTTCAACCCGTCTCTAATGTATATTAATTAATTATTATTAACTCATTTTATATTTTTATGTTTAAACTAATTTTGTTAGTAATTATAATTACATACTTTGAAAAATTGAAAAGGTGACATACTCTCAAGCCTTCTCGCATTGTGTCATTATCTAATAAATATTAACTAATTACTATATAATTTTATTTTCTTATATTAAGATTGAGTTCATTACTAATATTTAGTTACATACTCCAATTATTGCAAATATATCATCATTTACCTATACAAAATATTTAAAATCTCAAAATTAAATTATTTGAACTTATATTATAAATACAATTTATTAATTATTTTCATATATAGTTTTTTTGTAATTAAAATTATCTCATATGTAATTTATATTTTAATTAAAATAATTAATCTAGATTTTTTTCTACTAATTATATATGACTTATTTATTTTTTTATTAGTAGTATAAAAGAAAATTAATGAATTAGACAAAATATAATAAAAGAAAACTATAAGTTAGGCTAAATATAATAAAAAGAAAATATTAAATTAGGCAAGATATAGTAAAATAAAAATATTAAATTAGGTATACATTAGGCTCGGATGACACATAAGCAAACGAAGCACCAAGATTTTTTATTATCTAAGCGAAACATACAAAGCAGACACATATATTAGGAGGATTTTGCATTGATATATACTTGTTTAACACCCTTGCATTACACGGAACTTATCGAAAGATAAATAAAAAAAATATTTGTGATAATTACTGAATTTTAAATCTAAAATAAAAAATTAAAATAATTATTCCCAACCTGTACCTTGTACATGTCTAATCTATTTATTTATTATACTATAAATATTAAATGATTTTGTATTTTATTTTTAAATAAAATTCATTAAATATTAGATACATACTTCAAAAAACTCAAAAGGCGTCACATTCTAAACCCGTGTCTAATATCTATTTCATTAATTATTATTATTAAATTATTTTATATATTAATGTTTAGAATAAACTCGTTAATAATTATTAGTTACATACTTTGAGACACTCAAAAAATATCATCTCAACCCGTGTCGCATTGTACTGGTGTCTAGTCAATGTTTAATAATTATTAGTATATAATTTAATATTTTTATATTTAGATTGAATACATTACTAATATTTAGTTACATACTTAGATTATTGTAAATAACTCATATTTTACATATATAGAATATCGAAACTCCATAAATAAAATTATTTTAAATTATATTATCAATAAAACTTATTTAATTATTTTCATAATAAAGTTTTTTAATTAAAATTATATCATATGTAGTTTTTTAATTAAAATAACTAATTTAGATCTTATCTACTAATTATATATGATTTACTTCTACTTTTATATTAGGAGAATCAAAGGGGAGTATTGAATAAGGAAAAATATAATTAAAAAAAATTAAATTTGGTAAGATACAATAAAAAGAAAAGTATTAAATTAGTTAAATATTAGGCTCGGGTGACACATAAGCAAACGAAGCACCAAATTTTTTTATTTGTCAAACGAAGCATACGAAACAGACACACAGGTTAGGAGGATTTTGCATTAATATATAGGGGTAATATATATATATATATAGGTATTCGTGTTCGTTCAATTATCAAAAGAGCCTAATTTTTTGTTCGAGCTCGACTTATTTATTAAATAAATGAGCATTAAATGAGTTAGAACGAGCTTTTGTTTGCGAGCGTTCGGTTCGTTAGCAACACTTTTATCTAGGTGCATATATATGTATCTAACAATTTTTATGGAATTTAAACTAATGTATCTTTATGGAATTTAAAGGAAGTGAGAAATGGTCAATTCAAAATTTGGAAATTCGAAAATTGCTTACTATTCATACACACATACAAAAAATAACAAGATGATGATGATTTTTGTTTGCATCAAACAGGTCCAGAAATGCTTGCATTTCTTTCCTTTGGTGAGATATTTTCTGAAAGTGTATTTTAATTTAACTAAGGCGACAGAGACCTTTAACCAACGTCAAATTGTACGTAAACAAACTATTGACGATCGATATTTGTCTTTCTGATACCTTGTTCGATAATCATCACTTTCACAACATACACTATTTGGCTTTCACATTTCTCGAATTGCCCATACAAATTGTGGTTTCGAAAGTCAGAAAAAACATAACCCAAAATAAGGTATGTGAGAAATCCCAAATCAATCAATCACGATTATAACATGTCTTATAAAGTCTATACTTATAATAATAAAAAGAATTAGTGGTGTTAATTATAATTACTTTTGTTAAAAATAGAAATCAAGAGTCACGATAAATTGACAACAAAGAGCATGTGATAATTACTCAATGATGATTGGGTTGTCATAAGAAAACACTTTTCTATTTCTGGTGATTGATGTTGTATTAGAGGTACTTGTATTTAGAACATGTATACAGTAGTATAATTTAACCAAATAAAGTCTATTTACTCAATCTGTTATTAATACATCATTTTGATTGAGATATCAAGTCCATTATTATCACAATCACATGTATTTTTCAGGGCAGGCAGATGTTAATTTATTCATCATATGAAAGCTAGACCAAATAAAATCCAATTTTCAATTAACCACGTTTTTATAACTATATTCTTGAGAAATCGGTTTTGTTAGTTAAACTAGAGCTAATTGAAAGTAATTTTTCCTCTTACATAGACGAATATCGAAAGCAATGCTATATGTGAGTACGAACCAACCTTTTTTTTTTTTAGTACTTTTCTTATGATGTACATATTGTATTCAAATTGTTTTTCTTCTTTGAATTTTATACGTTTCTTTATTTATTTTTATTTTTAGCGTAACAAAAATTTTATTCATCAGAAGAAACTCACACACACAAAATTGCAGTAAGTAATTTGAAAGACCTAGACCTAAGTAATCATATCTTTTTTATGAACAATTATAACATACATCATAAAAAGTATTTTTATCAAATACTCCAAATAATTATATAAAATTTTAAATTGTACAATCCTAAATAACAATTACAAGTTACTCTACCTATCAAATTAATAATATTAATATAAATAATATAATAATAATATCAATAACCACCACCACTACTACCCTATTGCACCCCGCAGTCGGAGATTTTTTTGACGAGATTTTTTTTTTTTTTTTGATATTAAGTAAAAAAAAAAACTTTGTAAAAAAAAAAAAGTTGCAGAAAAAAATTATTCCGACAGTCGGAAAACTTTCTGATCGGTGGCAGCAGCAGGGGCAGGCGGCAGCCACCCTGATGCCCAATATATTATTTATTTATTTATTTTTATTAATTTTTTTCTTTCAAGTAAGAGTATTGTTGTAAATTTATATTATAATTCTGGACTATTAAAAGAGAGAGAGAGAGATTATTTAACTTAAAATCTGATATAAGACTGACTGTTATATGAGCCTCAGTTTAGTGGACTATTTGATAATTTTCATCTTTTCCTTTTTTTTAAATTTACAAATTTAAGATATTGTCTTTTTAAATCTTGACAAAACTAATTGATCCTTAGAAGTTAGAATTAGAGAATGATAGAATAAATCTTCTGAACAAAAGTCCATAGACAAAATTCGAAATAAAAACATATATCGCGGGACAAAAAAACAAACACACATGTAGTGACAAATTTATCTAAAACGATGAAAATCACTTTTGCAAAACGACTTGATTATAAGATTATAAGTTTATCTTATCTTAATTTTGTTATTTGTTGGAAGTTATTACTTTGAAGAACTAATTAAATTAATATCGAGTCACTACCAAATTAAGGGAGATAGAAAATTAGAGAGAAGAATAAGTTGGCGTATATTTGAAGCCACGTATCCCTAGAGACTATGAATTATGATATTTAGAATTTAGTGTATTCATAAATGTGAAAAGTATAAAGTCGAATATTTATATCAAATCATGTTAAAAAGTGAATGAGTATTCAGTAATATTTAATTATTTAGTTATAAAATATTATTAATTGAATTTCACAACAAATTCAAAATATCGGATCCAGTATTTTGAATGCAAGAGGCCCCAAGTGTTTGTCGAATATTCAACGTCTAATTAATTAGACATGCAGTTGGAATTCTCCAATTTTTATTTGACAATTATTTCTTATTTATTTGATAGTATATCAATCTATATTCATTAAATGTATCATTCAAATTGGAGACCAACTTGCGGTTTATGTGGTGGTCTACCGCCCGAGTAGAACCAATGCTGAAACTAAACGTGGGAATTATGGGTGATATATATTTCAATATATGGGACAACTTTTTTGAAATGTGTACATGGGCTTCATAATTAAATTCCTACTAAAAAATCAATCAATCAAATTAATGATAATAAATAATGGACCACGTCTTTTTTCATATTAAATTAATCGTTCTAATGTAATAAATGACTAACCATTGAGGTGGAGTCTAATTCCTCCTCCTTTTTATTATTATTATTTTAGAAATACAAGAGGAGTGATTAGTTTTCTTCTTTCTTATTGAGGGTTAAGTTTTTTATTATTATTTTTTTTAACAGAAACTGAATTTCACTTCACGATAAGAACAAGAATGGGAAAATACGATTGAAAAAGACTGAGAGAATGTGAATATGATTATTGACCTTGACGTACAACTTCACATTACCTAGATATTGGCGGCATTAAAATATGAATTCTCAAAAAGAGCTATTAAATCTATTTTTATTTTTAATTCATCTCTGAAAATAATTCGCAAGAATAATCTATAACCTTTAACTATCAAAAACCTTTAATTGGAAAAAATAATAATGTTAAAAAATAAACTTTCATTACAAGAAAAAATCAATTTATATACAGAAAAAATGCTGAAATATTATTAAGAAAAATGTATAATGTAAAAAATTTACCTACAAAATCTTAAAACTCTCTGTTTATACATATACTATATTCGTGTCGGTAAATTGCAAAACTCATTTTGAGGCAAAATTATTTTTGTTGGTAAATTTTATTGTTGAAACAGTAAGTTCTTATGTAGTGAATTGTATGAATATTTCAGTCCAAAGTACATAGGGGCTGTGCTAGCTTTATAATGAAATCAGACTTGATTTCAAAACTTTAGCATTAATAGTAATAACAGCTTAGCGAATTACTCTTTCTCCTCTTTGGGAAATGTTTTGAAATATTCACCATTATGATTCTATAATTGTATTTGTAACTTAATTGAATATACTCTTTATTAAAAGGTGTATCATTCATATTTGGTTATGTCAAGCTATATTTTAAGATGACACAAATTCATTGGCGCCCATATAATTCCTATTTAAGATGCCACGATTCATGTGATTCGATAATAATCGTGTGCTGAATTAAACTTAATCCAGACTTTTGATTGATTATGACTTAATATACAACCTATAAAGGTGGATATATTTTCTAGGTTAATTTGAATCACTACGAGAATTAGTCATTTAAGTAGTTAACCAGTCAAATCAGGTAGTATGTACATATTTTTAGGTATCCAATATCACTATTTAATTGTTGTCATGTTGAACAGTTGAAGATTTTAATGATTTGTGTTAAATTGAAATATTAAATTTTGCAACAAATCACCAAAATTTCTAAACGGCCTGTTTGAAATAGTATTCGTTGGAATTTTGAATTTTGGTATTAATCTTAGGGTGTTCAGAATTCTGTGAATAGTAAGAATTCTTGTTTGTTATAGTGTTTGTTATAGGATTATTATTTACTTTTTACTGTAAATGTCAAATCATGTCTGAAAAGTGGGTGATAATATATTATTATATTATATTTGATGTCAAATCATGTCGGAAAAATACGTGATAGTGTATTATTATATTGTATTAGTAATAATTAATTATTTAATTATAAAATATTATTATTTGAGTTTTAAAACAAACGAGTGTTCGATATTCAAAATACTGAATCCAGTATTTTAAATGCCAGGGCAAACATGTAAAAAACAGAATATGTCAATTGGTCATAGTTCATATTAAGTAGTACTAAAAATAACTAGGTCGTTATGTGTTTTTAATTTTTTTTAATTATTAAAATATTATAAGATGATATTTTGATATATTTATTATTTTTAAAAATAAGAAAAAACACCTCCAAGTAAAATGTGAAAATAGAAAATAAGTCTAGCTCAACTCAAAAATATTAATCACAATGTGAAAATAGAAAACAAGTCTAGTCCAATTAAAGAATATTAATCACAATCACTCGTTAACCCATAAGCTACATAAAATATGGCGCTCACCCATCTAATCATCACCTAGTCCGCCTATTCAGTGTCTAACTTTCTAACTGCCTAGACCCCTGTATGCGCCTCAAAGGACTGATTTGACCAAAATTTTAGCTAAAAATCGTAATATATAACCAATATTTAAAAATAACTACTCAACTATGCTGTACAAATACTTTAAAATATGATAATTTGTCGTATCATGTTATATTTTATATTATAATTCATGTGTAATAAGCGTAGAGCTGTTAAGATGGGTCTGGCCCGTTGGGTCAGCCCGCACCGCCAATAATAAGGTAGGGGTATGGGTTTAGAACTCAATGGCCCGTTAAGAGGCGGGCCTACATGGGCTGGCCCACTCGGGCCACGGGCTTTGGCGGGGCGGGGCGGGCTGGGGGTGGGTTGGCCCGTTGCATGGAGAAAATGATAGATTGGGTGATGATGCAGTGACTCATAATTAATGTGTTTTTTTTTTCTTTTCTATTTTGTTAGTAATTTAAGATTGTTTTGGCTTTATGAACTTGTTAGGTTATTTTGTTATAAATTTTTTTGATGGAAACTAATTAGAACTTATTATGCAACTAATCATTATGGCTATTGGTTTATGAATTTAAATTTTGGATGAGTAGATTAAATCTTATTTATTCTTTTTGTGTTTCCTTTATATTTTTTTGGCATCTCTTAAAAAAAAATATTCTGGACTTTCATGTTTAGAGAGTATAAGAGATATTTTATTCAATTCTACATTCAAATATGCAAAAAAAAAAAAAAAAAAAAAAAAAAAAGGAAGATTAACGGGCTAGCCCGCCCAACCCGCGGCCCAAGGTGGGGTGGGTTAGGGTTGGGGTTTTCTCGGCCCGCCATCATGTTGGGTTGGCCCGCCCCGCCCCGCCAAATAGTGGGTTATGACGGGTTATGGGCTGGCCCGCCCCGCCAACCCATTTTGACAGCTCTAAATAAGCGTGTTCTCATATCGTGTTTTTTGTCCAATTTCTCTATCAATGCAACCTAGCTAATCACACACAACTGAATACCAAATAACTCAAATTAAAAAAAAAAACAAAAAAAACATTCTCCTCATCCTAATTAATATACCTAGGGTAACTAGGAGTGAGCAAAAAACCGAAATAACCGAATTGAAAATTTCGATTCGATTCGATTTTATGTAAATTTAGTTAAGTTTTTTGTTTGAAAATTCCAAAATATCGGTTAATTCGCTTCGTTTAGGTTTTACAAATAAATTTCGGTTCAATTCGAGTTTAAACGAAATATAATTAAAAAAAATTAATATTACTTATTGTTATTTCTTATTAGTTCGGTTCGGTTCGGTTCGATTAATTTGGTTTTAAACATATTCTCGATTTAGTTCGTTTTGTAATTTTATAAATATTTCAATTTCTGATTTTTTATCTTTTTTAAACCTAATTTCGGTTCGATTCGATTTGAAATTTTATGCAAAACTCGATTTCAGTTATTTCGATTTGGTTCTGTTTTCGGCCGAACCGTCCGACCGAGTGCTCACCCCAACTTGGGCATTTGAACAGTATATATCATTGACATGCCTTTAAGTTAATAGGTTTTATTTATGTAATAATTTCTGTCCCTTGTTGGATATATATATGTGTTCAAAAGATCTATGAAAGCGTATTATAAATTGCTTGTTGGATTAAGAAATCTCTTATTTTACTTATGGTTAATTATTGTGTAATCATGAATATTGAAAAAGAAGAAGAAGCAATTTGAACGTTTTTAATATATATTTTGATTATTTTTTTCCTAATGTGGTATTTTGTATTCTGTTACACATTTAAGATAAACCAATAATTTAGATCGGAGATTCTGAACTAATAAAAGCTTATTTAGTTATTTAAGCTCATATGTCTAGGCTTTTATGTGAGATCCAGCCATATATGTCTCTCTTCTTTAACGTGTTAAATTTGTTGGGTGTTACTAAAAAGCTGTAATAGAATCAATTGGCATCTAGGCTTCTATATTTAGCCCATTCACCATCCTCTACACAACACAAAACTGAATTTCATTTTGATCTACAGAAATAGAAATCATTGGAATTCATCAAAATATGACAATGATGACCAAATGGTCCAACATTTAAAACCCTCAATTAATAATTACAACAAAATTAAAATTAAATTAAATTTAAAAAAGAAAAGAAAAAAGAAAGCTGGAGCCTACCAAAGAAACAGTTTCGGCCAGCAAGGTGTCTGGTCTGGTTTGGGGATTTAATTTCTGGCCAATTTGTTGCAAATTGTAGAATGTGGGGCCCATTCTAAAATACGCCATGGGGGGTGGTGCAATGGACCACTCTAGAGCCCTGTAAAGACAGTATCTGCTTAACTATACTGGCTAACTGGCATGCATTTAAACGAACCAATGCAAGTTTCAATGAGTAATTGCCCCAATCGCAAGCCTCCACGTGTACACGTATGTCCTAGCTAGCTCCTACTTTTCAGGATGCTATATCGCTCATGACCTGAATATGTACACGTAGTAGTATTTACATTTCACTGCAACTATTATTATCGGACCAGAATTACGATTTCAATTTCAATTCTAGTCCTTTTAGCTTATTGCATGGAAATTTTATTTATTTTTTAAACCATTTTAATCGGAACTTAACTTTTGAGTATTGACTAATTTAGTCATTTGACTTTTGAGTACATGCCATTTCCGGACTTATCACAAGTTTTGCTTGGGTATTTTGGCATTTAGGTTTTGGAGAGAAAATAAATTAAAAAAATTGATAAACTCATTCGGGGCTAAAATCTTTCAATATCGACACTCTTGTTGACTAATTAAGTTACAGTTAAACTTATTGGATTAGGATCGGACAAAATTAAATCTTAAGGGATACAATTGTTACTTAGGGCATGTTTGTCATAGGATTGGAAATATCGGGTACTCGTTTGTTTTGAAATTAAAAAATTAAAAATTCGACCAATAATTTATTACATCTAATATCTATTATATATTATCTTATTAACACATTATTAGATACTAAAATGCAAATAGTTTTTCTATAACAAATAAAAATCATTATTAATTATAGAATTCTGAATTTAGGAGTTTAAAAAGTCAACGAATGTTAATTTAAATAGACCCTTAGATATTACGGTAAAATAATTGGTGATAAATTTCTTTCATTTTAATAAATTTAAAAAGTTATTAAAATTTTCTATTTGAGAAAGAAAAAACATTATGTCATGATGATCCCTTTTGGTTTGGGTATATATTTCTTGATTAGTATAGTATAAGTTGTGCATGTACGGATTTAATAATGCCACTCCCACTTAATCTATGGGATTAAAATTTGCCACTTCCCTCCTAACTTACAATTATAATAGCCTTGTTTTTTAATAATTAACTTACAAATCTAAAATTACAATTTCAATTGCATGCAAAACGCCTTTAATTTGTGATACACACACTCACAAAGAAAGAAAGAAAGAAACCTAGTAATGACATAGCGGACTGTGAACGAATGCATATAAATCTGGTGCCTATCGAGCCAAATCTGTTCTACTTGGAAAAAAAAAAAAGGAAAACGATGCTGATAGCTGTATAATAATTATATATATATATATAAAAGTTGAATAATATATAATATTATTATAATAAAGCAGTACGTAACTTTTAGTATAGCACCAAAAATGATCCTACGTATGTATAAATTTCATATGTTGCTGAATCCAAAATTATATTATAAATTAATTATTGCATATCAAGGACATCGAAGACAATGACCATACTATTGTACAATGATATTCTTGGGGTGGGGCAGTATGTGAAGTGTTCGTATATACATATTATATTATGATTTGCTAGGCCATCCAATAATAATATTGTAAGAATGCACGGACAAGCCAACCTCCAATTATGCATTAAACTTGACAAAAAGTTTTAGCCTAAGATTGATTTTATGAAACGTATACGATGCCTTCGAGGCACCATACTCTCACCCCTCCTGCATTTGTAGTAGTAAATCTTTTAATATAAAAAATTTAATATTAATTTAATAGTTACTATTGAACCTCATGAAATGAGAAATAGTGCCACAAATCAATCTCCGGAACACATCGGCCACTATGAAATCGAAGAATGGTCCGAGTTAGACATTTTGAAGCTCATATCCTGGCTCAGAAAATTTGATAATGCAATACATAGAGTTTCATAAGATCTAATTACTTAATTTATTCATAATTCATGAAAGACATATATGGTAAATAATATCTTGTTGCATTATCCAATGATAATATTTAGGAGCGTAGCCAAGATAAATAATATATGTTATCAAAAATGTTTTACGTCATGCATGACAGTATTACTTAGCTATTAAAAATAATAGCTTGTGCATTTTTAGTGCAAGAGACTTGAAAAATAATAACAAAACAGACCATTTAACTCAAAAATGTTCGAAAAAACTTATTTTTTCAATACAAATATCCGGGTTTTATGAAAAATACCTATAAAATATTTTTATGTTAATTTCAAATATTATATAGTGATATGAATAAGAATTAAACTATTGAGTATGTGTCATCCATGCAGTTTTTCATAAAATAAAGTTTGTTAATTATTGAATCGACAATCTCGCGTTCAATATAGAAAGTTATTCTAAATTACCAACCATCATTGATATAATTTGAGTTTGGGCTAAAAATAATTTAAATATATATTATAAAAAAGTTAGCATGGTCTAATTCAATTAAAATTAGCTATTTTTCTATATTTTAACCTATGAACTGAAAATAATGAGAGAAAAATAAATTAGGCATGGGTTGGATCAAGCCCCTGATAATATTCTATATTATGATAGTTTTGTGGAGGCCGATCGAGCACACACCCAAGACAAAAAAGGCCGACCAGAGACTTTTAAATGAGTTAAAATGTGACTCACCTCAGATATATTTTAATTATTAAAGCGTACTGTTAGACAAAACAGAAAGCTGCATAAAAGATGCACAAGAGAGAAAAGTTGCGAGCTTTGTTCATTTGCAAAACAGATAAATGAAAACGGCTGTATTCTCATTAATGCTTACAAAGTAAGGTTATAAATATTCTATATATAACCATCTAGTCCTAGAAGAAGTCACTAGAACCATATACACGCGTACGCATATGATTTGTTGTGAATAAGACTAAGAACACATCTCACAACGACTCTCGACAACTGGCTTTACTTCTGAGGTGTGCATGGCGACTGCATGGCATTTCCTTTGTTATTTTCTTCACCTACACTTTCATGCTCCCTCAATTTGAGTGAGTCAAGCGACAAAACTGACAGTTTGTTTCTCAATCGAATGAAAGATTGTCCTGTTGTTGGCTTAGTCAATACATCGGCCAGCTGATCATGTGATGGTACTTGCTGAATTCGAATGATTTTGTTCAACATTTTTTCTCTAACAAAATGTAGATCAATCTCAAAGTGTCTGGTTCTAGAATGATTCATGGGGTTACTTTCTAGAGCAATTGTACTCTGATTATCCATCCATATTCTTGGAATTCTTGGTTGATCAACCTTAAGCTCCTTTAACAACTGCTACAACCAAATCACATCACAGGTAGTATGTGCCAAACTTCTGTACTCAGCTTCACAACTTGACCTAGAAACTGTAGATTGCTTTTTAGAGTTCCATGAGATGATGCTTGTTCCAAGAAAGACACATGAACCTGTAGTTTATCTCCTGTCATCCGGATCAGTAGCCCAATCAGCATCAGCAAGGGCCAATAAATCCAGATTTTTAGGGTGAGTAAAATGCAGTCCATAATTCATTGTTCCTGCAAGATATCGAACAATCCTTTTCACTGCTTGCAATGAGAGTCCAGAGGTGTTTGCATGAATTGACTAAACTTGTTTACACTATAAGTAATCTCAGGCCTTGTGATAGTGGCATATTGCAAAGCTCCTACTATGCTTCTGTACAAAGTGCTGTTTTGAAAAGGATTCCCTCTGGTTTTGATAAGGGAGGATTAGAAAGCATGGGAGATGACAATCCTTTTGCCCCCTTCATCCTTGCTCTCTCTATAATGCTTTCTATGTACTTTTTCTGGCCAAGAAAGAAACCATCATGAACATGTTCTATTCCCAAGAAATAATTCAACTCTCCAAGATCCTTTAAAGAGAAGTGCCTACAGATCTCATCAATAGTAGTTTGGATTTTTCTATGACTGCTACCTGTAATGATTATGTCATACATATACCAATATGATCATGCAATCTCCTTGATCATGTCTGAAAAATACTAAGGTATCATATTTTGATGCTAAAAATCTCATAGAAAGCAGCACCTCACCAAACTTATCAAACCAGGTCCTGGATGCCTATTTAAGGCCATAAAATGACTTTCTGAGCTTGCATACAAGATCTTCTTGTCCAGGTTCAGCAAAACCTGGTGGTTGATGCATATACAGCTCAACATCTATGTCTCCATTGAGGAAGCCATAATCTATGTCAATTTGTTAGATGTGCCAAATTCTGAACAAGGTAATGCTGAGTATTGCTCTGACTGTAGCAGGCCTAACAACAGGACTTTAGGTGTCTATGTAGTCAAAACCAGGCCTTTGAGAATATCCCTTAGCAACCAATCTGGCTTTAAGCCTAGCCACAGATCCATCAGCATTTCTCTTTACCTTATATATCAACCTGCATCTCATAGCTTGCTTTCCAGCTGGTAGTTTGCTCAGTGTTCAAGTCATATTCTTCATCAATGCTGAAAACTCCTTGTTCATAGCATCTTTCCATTCTGGTACACTGAGTGCCTCATGATCATCAACTGGTTCCTTAATTACCTGACACACATATGCTTTTGGCTTGTATATTCCAGCTTTGGACCTGGTAATCATGGAGTGAGTTCATGCATTCTGATCAGACACATTAGTAGCAACAGGTGCATCAATATTCTCAATAGGCAAGTAAATAGTTATAACTCCTCCTAGCAAAGATTTTGAAGAGGATAAGGATTTAGGTATATGGTGTGTGTGTGGTGTGGAGCCTGACGAGCTTGGTGAACTTGATAAACATTATTTGATTCAATAAGATTAGGGTTAGGATTATTGTTATGAGGGGATTCAGGTGTCAAGAAAGGAACACTCATACTGCCAATGATCTGAGATGGTGGTGTAGGTATTGGCTGATTGATACTAGATGCTAGAGATTTGTTATTAGAAAAAGGAAAAATCATTTCATCAAAGAGAACATGTCTACTAATAATCACCTTTCCCCCAGCTAACAAAACTTTGTACCCTTTGTGGTTGGGACTATATCCAATGAAAGTTGTTGGTTCACTCCTAAATTGAAGCTTGTGTCTATTATAAGGTCTAAGCAGTGGATAGCAGAGGCATACAAAAACTCTTAGGGTATGTAGGCCTGGTTTTTGTTTATTTAAGGCTTCAAAAGATGTTTGGTGATTGATGATCTCTGAGGCAGTCCTGTTGATAATATATGTGGCAGTAAAGAAAGCATTGTCCCAATGTCTTGTTGGTAACTGTGAATGAGCAAGCAATGTTAAACCTACCTCAACCAAATGTCTGTATTTTCTTTCAACTATCCCATTTTGTTGTGGGTGTAAGGACATAACATTATATGGATTATTCCATTTTCTGCTAAGAACCTGCTCATAGAAATGAACTCTCCTCCTACATCTGTTTGTAATGCTTTTATTTTCTTGTGATATTGAGTCTCGACAAGGGTTTTAAAATGCATGAAGGTTTTTAGTGCATCAGATTTGCTCTTGAGAAAGTAAATCCAAGTAAACCTGGTGCATGATCAATGAATTTTATGTAATAAGTGAAACCAGATGAGGATTTCACAGGTGCTGGTCCCCATAGGTCACTATGAATAAGATCAAACTCAATGTGGTGTGTATATGAATCAAAAAAGGGCAGTTTATGAAACTTAGGGGGGTGTATTCATTTGGAACTTATAGAGACATTTTATGATTTGTTTCACTATAAGATTTGTATGGATTTTCTTTTATTTTTATTGATTTTATATATTTGTTGGGAGTATATAAAAGTTTTGTAAAATCTCATGTTTAAAGATGGGATTTGGTAGTGGGATTTGGTGTATATAATTAACTTAGAAGTTTAGGAAAATCCAGTCAAATTACAAATCCAAAAAGTATTTGACTTTTTAAATACCTCATGACAATTTAAGAGTTCAAAATATCTCAAATGAATACCTTGAGACTTTTATGAACATTTAATAATTCATTAGAAATCTCAATTAAATACCTCAAGACTTTTATAAGTTTTAAAATGTTTTAATTAAATACACAAGAATTTTAAAAATCTTAAAATATCTTTAAAAGTCCTAAATGAATACACCCTCTTTAGACTTTATACATGAAGAACACAAAACATCACTTTTATTATCATCTGAAAATTCAACATTACAGGTGGCAAGAGCCTTCATGAAAATATCTAAAGGTGCATTTCCCATTCTTAAATGCCATACATTTAAAGAGGCTTTATTCTTGAGTTCAGCAGAATTTATTGAAGACTTGGAATTTGAAAGAAAAACATGGTCAGAAAAATTAGTTCTTGAGATTTGAGGCTGGTGAGAAGTAGAGCCCCTCCTTAATTGTCCCTTTGAGAAGTACTATTCTTGTGGCTTGATCCTTCACAACACAAGAAGAGGGGTGAGACTCAAAAAACACTTTTTTATCCTTGGCAAATTGAGAAACACTGATAAGATTTTTAGTGATGGATAGGACATGTAGCAGGTTCTTGAGTATAAAGGAAGGATCAGAATCTCTACAAGAAGAAGATTTAACTAATGAGCTACTAAAGTGAGAAATTGATAAACCTGCACCATTTTCCATGTGAATCTTCTCCCCTCCTTGATAATAAGTGGCCATATTGAGATTACTGAAGTCATAAGTGATGTGATTAGTGGCTCCTGAATCAGGATACCAATAGCTGCCATCCTTTGCTTCATGATCCACTCCACTTGCTACATTTGCACTCATCTAACTGCTTTGATGCAAATTATCCTGATGACCAAAATTCCCAGAGCTGCTTGTGGGAGAAAAATCTTTATTCATCCTTTGATAACACTTGTCTGCAGTGTGACCAGTGTAATGACATATTTGACATTTAGGCTTGTAAAAACTTCCTCTTCCTCATCTGCCTCTATAACTTCCACCTCTGAAGGAGCTTGATCTACCTCTATTGCCTGATTGAAAACCTCTGCCTCTATTTGCATAATGAAATCTTGATCTACCTCCTCTGCTCTTAGTGGTGCGATTCACAGAAAAATCATTTTTCTCTGAACCTCCAAACTGATTTTCTAGTGTTTCCAACCAATTCTCAAAACTGAGGAGAATAGAGTGAGCCTTAGTTAGTGTTATAGGATGAGTAGGACCTCTGGATGTGAGAGAGACAAGAACTGGATTGTATTTAGGACCAAGGCCTCCAAGTATATAGAGAATTTGATATTCAGTGACAATCTCTCCAGTTGCGGCCAACAAATCACAACAAGACTTAATCTTGTTAGGAAAATCTCTCATACTCAAGCTTCCCCTTTTCAACACTTGCAGTTGCAGCCTTATCTGCATTATCTTTGCCTTATTTTGATTGGAAAATGTATTCTCAATGGATTTCCAGATTTCTGAAGCAGTAGATAGCCCCACTGTTGAAACAATTAGACTTTCTGTGAGGGAGGATAGGATCCATGAAACCATGAGTTGATCCTGCCTTTTCTAATGAACATAGGCTGGATTCAAAACCTGATCTGCCTCTTCAGATGTCATGATGTATTGATTTGGTGCTTTTGCGTCTCCAGTAAGGTACCCTTCTAAATCATAGCCGACAACAGCTGCCCAAATCTGTTGTCTCCATAGCAAGAAGTTGCTATCGGACAACTTTATTGAAATAAGTTGAGCTTGGGGTTGTATGACTTGATTTGTCATATTCATGATATACATGTGAAGATAAAAATTACTCAAAGAAGGAAAAGAAATGGATCAGAGACAACATAGCTCTGATACCATGTTAGACAAAACAGAAAGCTGCATAAAAGTTGCACAAGAGAGAAAAGCTGCGAGCTTTGTTCATTTGCAAAATAGATAAATGAAAACAGTTGTATTCTCATTAATGCTCACAAAGTAGGGTTACAAACATTCTATATATAACTATCTAGTCCTAGAAGAAGTCACTAGAACCATATACACGCGTACACATGAATTTCTGTGAATAAGACAATGAACATAGCTCACAACGGCTCTCGACAGCTGGCTTTGCTTCTGAGGTGTGCATGGCGACTGCATGACGTTTCCTTTGTCATTTTCTTCATCTACACTTTCACATACGACTCAACTAGAGCCGACAATCTTGGGTAGGGGTGTAAGTGAGTCGAGCCGGCTCGTGAGCTAATCGGGATCATTTCGACTCGAGGTTAATCGAACTGCGCTCGAACTCGAGCTCAGTGATACTTGACTCGATTAGGCCGGCTCGCGGCCTAATCGAGTTTTGCTAGATTTACGATTTTATCCTTATTAGGCTTACTTATTTACATATATATCCTAAATATATAATAAAAAATAATATTAAATATTTTATTTTATACTTTTTAATTATTTTTCATTAATATTATGTAACTCGAGCCGAGGCGAGGGAGCTCGAGCTCGAGTTTGAAAAAATTGAGTTCGTTCGAATTCGAGTTTGACAGTGTTCAGCTCGATTACAGGGTCTCGGCCATGGGCTGGCGCGGCCCAACATGCTCGATTGGGCGGGCAGACTCGACCCAAACTGGCCCACCAAATTGTGCTATGTTTCCTATGTTGAGCCGAGCTTGGGCTGATGGAATAACATCCCGATGGAATTTCGGGCCGGACCGATCCGATCCGAAATAGCCCGACTCAATCCGTTGTCAGCTCTAAACATAACTGATGTCATATCGGTATTAAATGAGTGACATACGATTATCCATCATCTTATACATATGCATGTGATTTTTCTTCGAATAAGGTCTCAATGTGTAAATACCAAAACTTAGCATGGTTATTGCGCATATAGTTCCTTTTTCCTGCAGATGATTACCAAGAATAAAAGGCCAAAACTTATTTGTGTTGACGTCAGCGGTGGGGTGGTAGAAATGGTAAGCGGCGGAGAAAGCTTTGGCTTCAGGACCACTTCCCTTTTGCAAGACAAATGAATTTAAAGTTGTATGGATTCAAACTTCTAAAAGGTCCACTCACGTGCCCTGCGCGTGATCATAATATATTTTTCATTATTCGTATTTTGAGATGTGTACTTTTTGACAATTATTATGTGGGAGTAGTATTTGTCAATATTTGATGCGTATATCTCTTGATCTATACGTTATACTACGTACCATATGGTCAATCCAAAAACAAAATCCTAATTTTGATTTGGTTATTGAATTGAATCTTGTTACCTTACACAGAACGCATTCACATGTAATATGATTAAATAGTAGTATTGGTTAAATTAAAAATATTAATCTTCTTAGTGTACAAATATAAGTTACTATATCGTACTAGTAGTACAATATATCTGACACGCATATTTTATAAGTTATTATATCACACTCGAAAATTTACTTGTGCACACATAAAATCTAATGCTTGTAATTAAATTCAATCCCAACAAGGTATTTTTTAAAATAACTTTTAAATACATATATTCATCCTGAGATTAAAATATATATATATATATATATATATTTTTTCTGAATAACAAACAAAGATTAGATTTCATTTCATTTCATGCATGTAATAAATAAATAAAAAATAAAATAAAATTGTAGTACATGTATGTTGTGTGTGCCCTTGTAGGTAGGGTGTGAATCCCAAGAACTGAAGCTAAACTGCAGTTTTGAGCAGGCTTTTTTACAGGGAAGGGGGCTCTTTTTCTGTTGTGGGGGCTGATAAATAAATCTGATCAAGAATTGAATGCCAAAAATAAAATAAAAAAAATTGAGAGAGAGAGAAAATAAATAAATAAATAAATGGGAATGAGATGCCAATTTTGTGTAGTGCAAAATGTTCCCAAGATTAGACCCTGTGGAGGTCATGAGATGAGGTGGTCCATGTTTTCCAACTAATTCTAATTGAAAACCAACCTCTATATTAAAGCCCACCACCACCAATCTTTCTTCTTTTTTTTCTTCACTTCTAATTGGGACCAGCATCTTTTTCTCTTTTTCTAATGAATTATTTTTATTTTTCCAAATGTGCCAATGGCCAAAACAAATTCACATGTTGTTGTGTTTGTTATTAAGCAGTCCAGAGATTGTATATATCTTGCTTTTATTCGTTGTTTTGGTCTATGTATCAAGTCATTGATTTGATCAGCATTTGAGGTTCATTTAATTTATCAAGTCATGAGGTGAAATAAATGTGTAATTTATTAATTGTACAGGTGAAACTGATCATATGATCAATAATGATATATATATATATATATATATATATATATATATATATATATATATTTTAATCTCAGGATGAATATATGTATTTAAAAGTTATTTTAAAAAAATACCTTGTTGGGATTGAATTTAATTACAAGCATTAGATTTTATGTGTGCACAAGTAAATTTTTCGAGTGTGATATAATAACTTATAAAATATGCGTGTCAGATATATTGTACTACTAGTACGATATAGTAACTTATATTTGTACACTAAGAAGATTAATATTTTTAATTTAAACCAATACTACTATTTAATCATATTACATGTGAATGCGTTCTGTGTAAGGTAACAAGAT
>BMAC01000176.1:560057-571731 GCA_014905375.1 Phtheirospermum japonicum
AAAAAAAGAAAAGAAAAAAAAAAAAGAAAAATCTTTCGATATATTGGAGCGAAATTAATGAAAAGGACCACATGAAACAAGATGTTGATATTTTGTAAAAAATTTAGATCGATAGTCCTAATCTTGATTTGATTTGCACTTAATGTGATCATACCAATAAGTCCTCTACGAGAAAAGTAACAAAAAATCTTTATGCCCCAACGATATTGGAACCTCGATTTTAATCACATCCACCAAATGGCAGCTATCAGTTTGCCTTGTGTTATCAAAAGGTTTGGGTTTGAAGGAGAATGATTAAAATTAAATATTAATTGACTTCTTTTTGGCGACCACTTTCTCCAAGCCAAAGGCGCCTTCTTCATTACCCTTTCAAAGTTATTCCACAAGATATTGATGGAAAACATTCCTAGTAACTGGTTCAGAATTTAATTTCTCACATTTAATGATTCGTTTCTTTAACAATTTTGATTTTTTATTTTCACCCTATCGGTTTAGCGGTTTTAAGATTCACGTTTTTGAAGATATTAATTAATCAAACTTTAGATGATCTCATTTGCATAAAATTTTCATTTTATATTATTTCTATTTTCTCATATCAGCTAAATTATTAAAAGATAATTGAGTTGATTTACCACTGGTATTACCGATTTTAATAAAATATATTTATATTTAATTATATAATATAAGATATTATGTAGTATATTAATATATAAATAAAACATATTTAATATAGCACAAGATTAAAATATTGATTGAAATAAATATAATAATATTAAGTTTTCAATCATATTATAAAAGGTTGGAAATCACTCCTATATATCATTATAAAATTCCAAAATAAAATTGAAATATATTTATAATATTCATTCGGGAAAATATATTCTGCCCTTCGATCTTTTTATCCTCACCCAAATACTACAATAGGTTTTCACGTGGCATAAGCTTAATATGGCCTCGACATGACGTGCAAGTTACACTAAAAAATAACTATCCTCCGACTTTAGCAGCTGAATCATTTAAATTAAATAAATAAATTAATATGAACATAGACAAAAGAAAAATAGCCATTTCATATCTCCTTCACTTGTCCTAATATATGATGAATATGGGAATTTCTTAAACTAGACTAATCGAGGTTATCGACCGCAATTGACCTTTCAACATGTCAGTCGTCAGACGATATGCCAAATTTCTACCTATGAGTTTGAAAACAAACATCAATTTAGTTGAATGACAATGTAACCATTAAAGGCTACAAACGGGACATGCATTTATAATTAGTTTGTACAACAACGATGTGCTAAGTTGTTGAGTTTGAGTCATTGCCTCAAAGACATGATAAATAAAAAGTACCATTCTTGACTTGTTTGATGGTCCACAAATAATTACTAGTGGCTTAATTTATTCATAAATCAAGTTGTTTTATTATTTTTTTCTTATTTAATTACGAAAAACTAGGTTATGTGATTTGTAAATTGTCATACTTGATGCAATGGCTATCAAACTATATTAATTGTACTGGTCGATTCTTGTTTAACAAGGTGGTGATTTGAAGTTAAAATTTTTGATTTCAAGAAATGAACCTATTTATTAAAATCATTTCATTGGAGGCGCATGTAAAATCTACGTACTTTCACTTGGCCAAGAAAATTCCTAATTTTATTAGGATAAAAAAATCGTAACTTGATAGTTAGACTTATCACATTAGACAATTGAACAACTCATAGAAAATAAAAACGATATAGGAAGTAGTATTTTCTATCAGTTTCTTTGTTGTTTTTCTAATAAGTTAATAATCTAACTTATTAGAAATCAAACTCTATGGAACTTCAAACCCTTCAAATATATGAGCTATTTTCCGACGCCTCTTTCAAAAAGTCGAATGATCACAATTACAACCTAAAATACAACTCAATTATGAAACGAATTACAACAACTAGCAATGAGGATTAAACATTAATCATCCTATATTTGATATTCCCAGTGAGATAGCATCACCAATTCGCAACAAGACAATAACAAGAACTAGGAACTAGAAGCAATAACAATTAATGTTTCTAAAATAAAAATAATTATTTAATCTGAAATATTTCAAAATCATGACCCATTAGCAAATTGTTTCTATTTAAAAAAAAAAAATCAAACAACCAAAAAAACCTATTAGGAAGAAATTTTAGATTCAGAATAAGAAGGAAAAACATGGCAAAAAAGCATAATCAAGAACTGCGAATGGTTTAGGAGAGAGAATACTTTAAATATGGAATATGTTCCTATATTATTTGAAAGAAAAAAAGATAGAAAATCACCTTGTTTTTTGCCGTGAGGAAGCTTTGGAAAAGTTGAATGAAAAAGGGTAAGAATTTAGTCAAAAAATATTTAATATTTTATATATCACTCTTACATATTAATGCAAAATCTGTTTAATTTATATGTATGCTTCACATGTTTTGTTTGACAAATTAAAATGTCTGGTGCTTCAATTATTAATGTATCATCCGAGTATACTATTTACCTAATTAAATAGTTGTCTTTTATTGTATGTTGCTTGATGTAATCTTTTCCTTCTATTATATTTTTTCTAATTTAACATTTTTTAATTATATTTTGCCTTATTCAATAGTTTTTTTTATTTAATTCAATAATCTCCTTTTATTCACTTAATATAAAATATAAATAAGTTATAATGAGTAAGAAAAATATTAGTGAGTTGTTTTAATTTAAAGATAATTACATATGAAACAGTTTTAATTACAAAAAATTAAATGTGAAGGTTAAAATACTTTTATTTTCAGTATTTCAAATATTCTATATAGGTAAATTACGAATTATTTGCAATAATCTTAGTATGTGTAACTAAATATTAGCGATGAATTAACTCTAAATATAAAAATATAAAATTTTATAATAACAATAATTAATCAATATTGATTTGACACCGGTACAATACGAAACGGGTTGAAAGTATGATATCTTTTGAAAAGTTTAAACTATGTAACTAATAATTATTAACGGATCTAATTTAAATATTAAGATATAATATAATAATAATAATTAATTAATAAAGATTAGGCACGGGTTGAGATTTGACATCTTTTGAATTTTTCTATGTTTGTAAATAAAATACTAACAAATTTAATAAAAAATAAAATATAATTATTTAATAATTATACTATTAATAAATAGATTAAACATGTAAAACGTGCGAGTTGAGAGTACAATATTTGTTTGTTTTTTTTAATTTAAAATTATATAATTATCACAATTTTTTTATGTTTATTTTTTAATAATCACGTGTTATAATATACTTGGAATAAAATAAAAGTCAGGTGCGACCGTAACTCCGGGACAGTGGCTATGTTGTGCAGTACTTCCAACCTTTTGTTATTGCATCATATATCTTCTTTCAAATCTAATTGGCTTGAATTAATAAATGAATAACAATGGAAATAAAAATAAAAAATGAATGATTCAATAGAAACATTTCTTCAGCACTTGGACATTCTAACTAATGTGTAGTCCTATTCTGGTCCACCAGCTAAGCATTAGTTACACTTTTTCATGTGCATATATATATATATATCTAACTTCAATATTTCTGGGTTGCTAGCTAGTTGCATCACGTGTGCACGGGGAAGAATATGGTTGTTAGACATAAAAGCGTTCTCATGGGCCGCATTTATGCCCATTTGAGCCCACCCACAACACTAGGCCTGGACCAACTACCATCTTTTTGTGCTGGCGAACAGTGTACGTGCGCTTGGATGTAAGGTATAACAACTTCCAAGGTCTTGGCTAAATCACTGCATACAACTATATGTGTGTTGTAACATGTACTCAAGTGAACTAGTAAATTGAACAAGAAATTAAACTGATGAGAACTAGTAAATTGCATACAAATAGGTTTTGATTAGAATTCAACAATATCTATTTACTCCACTTGTTCCTCAGCCTAGGTCCATTGAATAAGCAAATTATTAGGTATATTCATTGTACTATATATATTCGAGCGGAAAGAAAATTTTATATCCGTCAAAATAAATTTTTATATTTTAATGATAAAGTTAATTTTTACTATGATAAACATACACTTAGTATACGGACATAGAAATGTTCATATTGGTAATACTTAAAATCATGATCTATTTTAATAATTGTTAAATTCATCTCCGTTATTATTAATATCAACATATATTTTCATAAATGTATATATATGTTAATCATTTTCGATATGATGAATATCATTCTCAATGTAATAAGTATACAATTTTCTTAATTTTAAAAATTATTGATGTGTGCAAAATAGTTGAACACCTCAAGACTTATCAAGTAGCGTCGGACCTCTTTCTCTAACTTCTTTGAACGTCGTTTAATCTAATGGGTAGTTCAGTTAGAGATAGACCGACTTGCAAAACAAAGCACCAAGGCGCTCCGTATAAAGTATATGAAAGAGATACTACGGTGATCAAGTCATAATGCAAATCACTCAAATATATGCGTAAAGTATGTAAAGAGATTGTAATTTAAATCGAGGGCACTCAATCTATAAGAAGTAAAAATTTGTTGCATAAGTAAAAATCCATATCTTAGAAGAGAAATAGATATCATACCAAAATAAGATATCATTCATTCATGACTCTTTTACTACTATACCTCAACAGAACATAATCAATGCACTCGGACGATCTTTCATCAAACCAAGATCACTTACTCACTAGTTCGAGCTGCTCAATTTGATTATTCCTCAAACGCACTTCGGGATGGAGGATAAAATTAATCAGTTCGACTCTCATGCACTTCAAACTAAAATACATCACTTAATCAAGTCGGGTCCCCATACATTCCGGGTTGGGGGATGCTAGCTTGGTAGGCGTTCATTTGGCTCAAGTCATTCATATTGAGCTACATTAATGGCCACATCAATTACATTATTTAAAAATTTATTTCAAAAACCGAAATACAAACTAAAACAGTATAGTTTTATTAAAATCGATAAAAATCAAGAATAAAGCACTACACTAACGGAAAACCCATACATTTCGGGTTGGGGGATGCTAGCTTGGTAGGCGTTCGTTTGGCTCAAGTCATTCATATTGAGCTACATTAATGGCCACATCAATTATATTATTTAAAAATTTATTTCAAAAACCGAAATACAAACTAAAACAATATAGTTTTATTAAAAATTGATAAAAATTAAGAATAAAGCACTACACTAACAGAAAACCCATACATTTCGGGTTGGGGGATGCTAGCTTGGTAGGCGTTCGTTTGGCTCAAGTCATTCATATTGAGCTACATTAATAGCCACATCAATTATATTATTTAAAACTTTATTTCAAAAATCGAATTACAAACTAAAACAATATAGTTTTATTAAAAATCGATAAAAAATCAAGAATAAAGCACTACACTAACGGAAAACCAATACATTTCGGGTTGGGGGATACTAGCTTGGTAGGCGTTCGTTTGGCTCAAATCATTCATATTGAGCTACATTAATAGCCACATCAATTATATTATTTAAAAATTTATTTCAAAAACCGAATTACAAACTAAAACAGTATAGTTTTATTAAAATCGATAAAAATCAAGAATAAAGCACTATACTAACGAAAACCCGAGAGACTTTGTCACAATGTATGGGCCAAGTTAATTTAAATATTACTGGGCTTTTAACTAACGAAATGGATGTCCATATAATCACGACTAAGAATTACGTCTTTTTGGGCCTAATAAAACCCAGAGCCCGATATTCATCTAGAGGCTTAGAGCCCAATTTCGTAAAACCATTTTGTAAAGTGCATATTTAGATGAATATTTTACACATGCGCCAAAAGTCTTGACCCGACCCTGCAAAAACCTGAATCAATCTCTCGTCTTCCTCTCTGCGATCTGTTTCACTTTCACAGGTAACTATTGTCAACAGTTTTATCAATTTAGGGTTCATTTATTTTCTCCAGTGGTATGTGGATTTCTCTACTTAAAGATCGGTTTGTTGCAAACGAAATTTACGAATTCTAAGCTTTGACCTCTGATTGTTGTTTATTGATTACTTAACTTAGTGCTCTGATTCGGTTTTGATGCATTTCGAAAATTCCAGCGGTTTAGTTTATCCGGTGGTGCAGTATGGATTTTGTATCTAAGTACCAGGTATTTTTCCCATTTATTTTTCTGCTAAATTTACTGTTTTTTCAGCTTTAATGCTTTGTAATATTAACAAAATAATAATAATAATAATAATAATAATAATAATAATAATAATAATAATAATAATCCTTTGGTTCGTCGATGATTAGGCTAATAGATTAAGATATCTGATAGTGTAAGATTGCTAAATTGCGCTCTCTCTCTTTGTTTATTTCTCTTCTTATTCTTATTACATTGTTGTTGTTATTATTATTATTATTATTTTGTGTGTGTGTTGTCATTTATTTGAATTTTTAATGCAGGGTGTTGTTGGACGTGTTTTCGGAAACGAGAATTCGAGTTCAAGTGAAGATAGGTAAAAAAAAAATTCAAAATCATGCTTAAATGCTGCACACAAGCACAATAAGCGCAATGCACATCGATAATTAGCTAAATGGCTACATTACATCTGTATTTATCTCCGAGCAATTATAGTTACATCGAGTAGCTTGAATTTGTATTGTTTAACATGCTGCCATGACTAATAATTACTTACAGCATAATCCGTGCTCGTTTTATAGTTATGTCGAGCGCTTGTTGGACCGTATTAGCAATGGTGTGCTGGCAGAGGACAGGAGGAGTGCCATGGTTGAGCTTCAGGCAGTTGTGGCTGAGAGTCAATCTGCTCAGTTATCTTTTGGGGCAATGGGTTGGTTTCCTCTCTTCTTAATTTGGAATAACTAATTTTTCTACTTCATCCGAATTTCATGAAAATTAATATCATTTGTTCCCCCTACTTAATCATTTTGCAGGTTTTCCAGTACTGTTGGGCGTCTTAAAGGAGGAGCGCGATGATGTAGAAATGGTTCGAGGCTTCTCTTGTCTTATTATGAGAAACGTCTTTTTTTTTTTNTTTTTTTTTTTTTTTTTTTTCAATTGGTCAAATAATTAGTTTCCTTATATAAAACTGGTATTTGTTGATGGTGACTGTTTATATATCTGTGTATTTTCATTGAAAGCTTATATGCATGAGCATGTTGTTAGTTAAGTCTTTAGTTGGATTAAATCTGATGACAAAGTTTTGTGTAACACCCGCCTACCGGATAGAATTGAACAACTGTACGGGCATCATGTACATTTTGGTAGACAGGGCCCAAATTTTAGTTTTTTTAGGGTTCTTTTCTTAGTTTTTATTTAGTTTAATACTTTAGTTTTTTAGGGTTTTCTATTTTTTGGTATTTTTTGTTTTTTTAAATCTTAAAATTTAGTTTTAGGTGACTTGCCTAACGGTTAGGCTGCCTGATTTTTTTACTGCCCTTGTATCCTTATGAGTTTTTGCTTGCCTATGAATTTATATTCATCGGATTTTGTTGATGTGAACATTTTCTTTGGAGGTATGAAGGTACGAGGGGCTCTAGAAACTCTTGTAAGCGCCTTAAGTCCAATTGAACATGGAAAATCATCCAAGAATGAGATTCAACCAGCTTTAATGAATAGTGATTTACTTTCGAGAGAAGTGGAAAGCATATCTCTTCTTTTGAGTCTACTGGTAAGATAACTTTATGCCAAATGTTGTAAAAATGTTTGGACCAGAATCATGTATGATTTGCTAATTTAGTGCCTTTTTGCAGTCAGAGGAGGATTTCTATGTCCGATATTATACATTGCAGTTGTTGACAGCGCTTCTAACAAATTCTCAGAATAGGTAAGACTATTTCATTTTTTTTTTTTCGTTTGACATCTTTGTCAAGAAATTCTAATGGTATGTCTTTGGAGTTGTTCTATGCAGGCTCCAAGAAGCCATTCTTACGATTCCTCGAGGTATCACAAGGCTTATGGATATGCTCATGGATCGTGAGGTATACTTAATGAGATTCTTTGTATTTTAAACCTTCTCCATTGATGTTAAATTGACAAAAATCCGTCTTTCTGTTCTCCTATCTCTATCTATCTAAGGTCATACGCAATGAGGCATTATTACTTCTCACATACTTGACTCGGGAGGCTGAGGTGAATTTTCTCTTTTCGATGGCATTTTTGATGAGAAAAAAAGTCATATCATATAATTCTTTTTCATCCTTATTATTTATTTATTTTTTTGTGATTATACATTCAGGAAATTCAAAAAATCTTGGTCTTTGAAGGTGCTTTTGAGAAGATTTTTAGTATCATCAAAGAGGAAGGAGGTTCCGAAGGCGGCGTTGTTGTGCAGGTGCTTATAAAATAATAATTGGTGCAAAAAACTTATTTATTGCATCCCTGTTTATTTGGTGTTGAAAAATGCTTGTTCACATGATTGTCTTCTGCCCACAGAAATCTATTCATCTTCGGTTCGTTCACTTTTTGTGTGCTATAATCATCAGAGAAATATTATCATCGACTTAAATATGTCGTTTTTGAAATTTGATATGTTCGTGTTGGATCCCCGAAATTCGTATTAATCTTATTTGGCGCAAACAGGACTGCCTGGAACTACTGAACAATCTTCTCCGGAATAATGCCTCAAATCAGGTTTCTGCTCATTTTTTTATTGTTTAATTATCGTTCTGGTTATTACTATAATTGGTTTTAAGTGCATCCAAGCTAATTGGAACGTGGTGTAGGTATTGCTTAGGGAGACAATCGGCTTTGACCCTCTAATATCAATTCTGAAGCTCCGAGGAATCACCTATAAGTTTACTCAGCAAAAGGTTAGACTTTAAATGTTTAAAAATAGTTTCATTTCTCAAGCTCAAGCATGTTCTTTCGAAAGCTATGTTAGTTCTAACTTTTTGATGTTTTCTGATTAACTGGTTGCCAGTAGACAATTAATCTACTCAGTGTATTGGACACAATTAACTTGCTAATACTTGGAGGTCAGCAAACTGATCCTGGAAAAGACTCCAACGGGCTGACAAATAAAACAGTCTTGGTTCAAGTAATATTCTATCACAGTTTTATATATAAAGCATCAAGAATAGATGGTCTGATTTTCTTCATAGTCCTGTTTGTATTTTCTTCTCTAATATGTTTGTCATTGTAGAAAAAGGTGTTGGACCATCTTTTGATGCTGGGAGTTGAGAGCCAATGGGCTCCTGTTGCTGTCCGTTGTATGGTAAGATAACTATTCTAGCAAAATCTATTCTCTGTGATTCTCGAAATCTTGCTCTGTTTTATCATTCTCGTTATTTTTCTCAATGGTGATGAAATAATCATTTACGTATGCAGACAATTATGGAAAGTTCGTAATTTAAAAAAAGTAAATTTGCTAGAGGTGTGTTAGTGTAAGTCACTGAAAGGTGTCCTACTTAGTACACGATGGCTTATTTGAAAAAACAATCATTTCAATAAATTTGCTCTCAGAGATGAACCTTTTTTTTTTTTTTTTTGTGGTTGATTACTTTTGTGTCATCATAACTGGTTGCAGGATATTTTGTTGAGTTTTCTGATGTTCATGATGTTATGACTGTTCCAGGCACTCCAATGCATTGGTGACCTAGTCGTCAATCATCCGAAGAATCGAGATGCCCTTGCTAGTAAATTACTTGGTGAGGAGCCTCACGTTGAGGGTGCCTTAAATTCTATCCTTAGGATTATCTTGCGCACTTCTAGCATGCAAGAGTTCATAGCAGCCGACTATGTTTTTAAGAGCTATTGTGAGGTTTGTTCAAGTCTAATCTGGGATGAGCTGAGCTATTCACCAACATTTTTGTTCCGTTTTATTTTTATTCATAGTTCTTTTTGCATCCGTAAATACACCAATTTAGAAAAGTAATTATTTTTTGCTTTCAGCTTTTGTATTCTTATGTTCCCTCATAACTTTCATTGACTTTTGTGAGCTGTTAAATTGAAACAGAAAAATCCTGATGGTCAGACAATGCTGGCTTCAACTTTAATTCCTCAACCACACTCATTCCTCAACGCACCACTTGAGGAGGATGTCCACATGTCATTTGGAAGGTTTTATTATTATTATTTTTTAATTTTCAGTTCTTTATTCTCACTGTTTTATGAATCTTTTAAAATGTCCCATTTCCTTGCAGTATGCTATTGCATGGTCTGATACTGAGTGAAAGCGATGGTGACCTTGAGGTATGCTATACATTTCGTGTGACTTTTTTTCTTTGACAAACTTCATTGTTATGAAAATCAGTCTTTTTAGTTACTTTTTCTTGTATTTTCCTTCAGACCTGCTGTAGAGCTGCAAGCGTTCTATCTCATGTTTTGAATGATAACATTCAGTGCAAGGAGAGGGTATACAATTTCTTTCCCTTCTAAAAAAATATACTTTTATCTTTTTTCCTTCACCACTTGAGAAAACAAAAAACTCTTAGTATATATTTTTAAATGATTCTTTCAAGTATTCCACATAGACCTCTTTTATTACTATATAAAAAAAACTCTTTTATTCCTTACAACACGATAACTACTACAGGTTCTTCAAATCGAACTTGAAGCGCCTACACCATCACTGGGGGGCCCAGAGCCCTTAATGCACCGTATGGTGAAATACCTTGCACTTGCATCATCCATGAATAAAGATGGAAAATCTCGATCATCAGGGCCTATTCATGTTCAGCCAATTATCCTAAAACTACTAGTTACTTGGCTCTTCGACTGCCCAAGTGCCGTTCAGTGCTTTCTCGATTCACGTCCTCATCTCACTTACCTGCTCGAGCTAGTTTCCGATCAAACTGCAACTGTGTGCGTTAGAGGATTGGGTGCTGTACTTTTAGGAATTTGCGTAATATATAATAAAATCACCGACAGCGCAAAAAATGCTTTCAGCATCGTCGATGGCATAAGCCAGAAAATTGGGCTCTCGTCGTACTTTCTGAAGCTCGATGAAATGCAGAAGAGTTTGCTTTTCATGTCTGCAAAGCCAGCTCTTGCTCGTAAACCGCTGACTCGGTCAATTGCTGCTAGCATGTCTGAGATTGATGATGTTGACGAAAATGAATATAGCGATCAGAGGAATGAGGACCATCCGTTGCTTGCAATGGTGCTTGATTCTCAGTTTGTGTTTTTCGTGAAGGAGTTGGAGGGAAATATTAGAGAACAAATTGTGGAAGTTTATAGTCGTCCGAAGAGCCAGGTGGCGGTGGTCCCGGCGGAACTAGAACAGGGTAGTGGAGAAAGTGATGCGGAGTATATTAAACGGTTGAAAGGATTTGTGGAGAAGCAGTGCCTTGAGATACAGGTATTTTATTTAATTATTATTATCATTATTATTATTATTATTATTATTTTTAAAAAAAAAAAAAAAAAAGTCCCACTAAAACATGGATTTTAATCTGTAACTTCAGCAAGATAAATAAATGGACAATACTGTACAATTACGAACAACATACAAGAAAGCAAAAAAGACACAACCGAGCGATGGTGCGTTTTCAAGAGTAACTTAAAAAATTCGACCCATTAAAACCTGCAAAGCAAAAGAACCTCACTCTTCATCATCATCGTCGTCATCATCGTCTCCCTGAAAGTCCTGTTTCCTCTGCAATGCTTTCAAGCAATTCATCCACATCCACTCCAAGCTCCATAAGCTTGGCACTAAGCTTCTCCACTT
>BMAC01000176.1:571756-618448 GCA_014905375.1 Phtheirospermum japonicum
CTCAATATTTATCACATTCGTCATTTGGCATCTTGTATATTCATCATTCGTCTCCTTGTATAGAATACTTATGCAATTAAATTCTCCCAACTTTTTAAATATTTTTCAAAAATAGCTTTTCGGTAATTTTTATCTTTCGCAATTAAACACTCTAAAGTTTTCAACCTTTTTTTAAGTATTATATTTTTAATTTTACAAGGACCTTTTGAGTCGAAACGCTACACTTGCCGAGGACCTGGCGAAAACGGGCGGTAACGGTTCATCCCATCCTCGAACGCAAAACCAGCAGTGGGTCTGAACGAGTCCTAGTCCGAAACCCTCCGTCGAGACCTACACGAGACATCCAAAGACTAGAAACCCTCAAAGCAGAAAAGGCCAGAATCGAAGCCGAGTCCTCGAATCACCAGAACTCAGTTGGTAAACTCGAATCCGATCTGAAAAGCTTGTCCCGACGCGTACAATAGCCTCGAGCAGGCTAACTTTCAGCTGGAACGCGAAATCAAAGCCCTGAAGAGCGGTGGGGCTGTGGCCGTTCCGGATATCGAGGAAATAAAAGCGGAAGCGAGAGAAGAAAGCTCAGAAGGAGAGCGGAAGCTGAGTTGAGCGATCTGTTTTGTGTGTCTTGGCCAAGAGCAGAGGCAAAGTGGAGAAGCTTAGTGCCAAGCTTATGGAGCTTGGAGTGGATGTGGATGAATTGCTTGAAAGCATTGCAGAGGAAACAGGACTTCAGGGAGACGATGATGACGACGATGATGATGAAGAGTGAGGTTCTTTTGCTTTGCAGGTTTTAATGGGTCGAATTTTTTAAGTTACTCTTGAAAACGCACCATCGCTCGGTTGTGTCTTTTTTGCTTTCTTGTATGTTGTTCGTAATTGTACAGTATTGTTCCATTTATTTATCTTGCTGAAGTTACAGATTAAAATCCATGTTTTAGTGGGACTTTTTTTTTTTTTTTTTTGGATATCTTTAACAATAAATGTGTTGATTATTTGAAAGTGTTCGAACATATGCTTTGCATTTTGGATCCCAGTCATCCACTGGATTGCCCCAGCCGCACATTTGTAAATTTTATTTACAAAAATATCACTCAATTAAATATCATATATATACCCTTATATAATTTCAACACACTTTTATTTATCTTCATTGTCAAACACACTCAAAAAAATAAAAATTCCTACACATTTACGTATAATTTAACGTATCCAATATTTTTTTTTCTACAGTTACACTTAAAAAAAATTAACTTCATTTCCTCTCTATTTTCTAAACCCTAGTTCTTCAATTATAACAAATAATCAATAATTAATAATGAAAAAAAATGTGGAAACAATCAATGCAAGTGTTTTTTCATTGTTTAATTATTTTTTCATTTTCTCATTCGTATTGTAATTTGGTTTGGAGTTTGAAAAAACTGTTCGCGACCTGTTCGTCTCTTGTCGGTCGAAATTTCAAAGAAGTTTGGGCCATAAATAGCCAAAATCAATAAATTTTGGCATTTAGTGGCAGTGGAGATTTTTTTTTAATTTCTATATCGGTTCTATAAAAAGCGATGTAGAAAGTAGTTTTTTATAAAAACTAATTTTCAATAGTTCGTGTCGAAATTGCATAAAAAATAATTTTCTACAAATAGTTAAAAAAAAAAAAAAAGCTTTCTGCGGCTTTTGGCCGAAATATTGACATTTGTTCAATAGATCATGGCCGAAATTTTGAGCAAATTTCGGCCAATATTGATCGATTTATCTCCGAACTTCAAATTCGAAAATTGACATCAAAAACTTTATTTTTCGTGTTAATAATAATGTAAACATAATTTAAAAACAATATAATTCAAATTGTAATATAAAATATCAAATTAAACATAATACATATAATTTTGGCACAATAATTGAAGAAACATACATATGTTAGACATGACATCGACGATATGGGTTTGGAATGGGTTGGAGATTTCGTGGTTAGAACTTGGAGTGTGTGCATCTCTTCACCCGTCAACATTTTTTCTTTTTTTCTTTTTCTTTATTTTTTAAATGAATGTGATCATATATTGTGTAAGATAATAGGATTAGAATTTATTTGGAGAAAAAATAAACATCATGAGTAATTCATCTTGAATATATATATATAATAAAAATAAAATAAAATAATATTTAAGTGCATTGAGAATGGGATACTACCAGCAAAAACTCAGGTGGCAATAGAATTAGACTTACTTATTTACAAGAAAACTAGTACATCCAGTCAGATGGAGACGAGCCCAACAAGTAGTCTACTTGTATTGCAGAAGGGCTGAAAGCTGTAGATCATGATACTGGGCCTGGAGCGGCCCAAAATTGCTCACACATTTCTCGCTCGAAGTAGCCGAAGTTCTGTTAAGAAACAGTAGCCCAAATTCTGATAGTAAACGTGTTTGAATATTTAGGTGTATTTACACGTTACACTCATATAAAGTGGTTGAATTGATTATTATTTTTTTTAAAGGGAGATGATAATTTATTAATTTTTTGGAAACAATAAGCTCAATTGATAATAATAAAGACTCAATTAAAATAATTAAATTTGATAAATAAAATTTACTAAATAAATTTACAACGCGACAAAAGTAAAATTAATATAATAATTAGTGGTGGATTCATTTAAGGGCCGAAGTGGTACTTGCATGGACTACATGAGCTCCTAGTAGTTTACCGGAAAAATTAATAAGTCGGGCATCTTTTATCTGTTGAGCGACGGCCCTTCCATTCGGCACCGTCCGATCAATAAGGCCTACTTTCGTCCCTGCTAGGGCTGCAAACGAAACGAGTCGAGTCGAGCATTCATGATTTCGAGTCAGGATTGACTGTTTTTTATTTGTGCTCGAGCTCGAGCTCGACGAGTTCGAAAGATTGCTGCTCGAGCTCGGCTCGACTAGGAAATGAGCATGCTCGAGCTCGGCTCGAGATCGACTCGAGTTTTTTAGTTTTAAATCTAATAAAATTACGGTATTTTTGTAATTAATACTATTAAATAGGGGTATTTTAGTAAATTCACACATAATCGAGCAGCTCGTCGAGCTCACAAGCTTATTAGTGACGTGCTCGAACTCGACTCGTTTGTGAGCTCGAGCTGCTCGAGCTCGACTTAAGCTCGAGTTTGACCGAGCTCGAGTCGAGCTTTGGCTCGAGCTTCTCGCGAGCGCTCGTGAGCCGCTCGACTCGTTTGCAGCTCTAGTCCCTGCTTGACGGGTGGATTTTGCAGTCAATCTCCCTTCTGCCTTTGCACTCGAGGGCCAATCTCCGTCCGATCCGAGTTACGTGTAATATATATTATATATGGATATTTAGGATGGTTTCTTAAAAATAAAATTAAAAGGCAGCACATTAGAAGAGAGTGAGTTATTTTAACACGTCATACTCAAAAATAAACAAGCAAAAACTACACTTCTTCAATGTGAGTAAAAAGAGTAATTTGTGAAAAATGATCCCGAATTTTCTAACGTAAAAAAAGATTGGCGAGCTTGCTCAAAAGATGGTTAAGAAGAATAAGACTAATATGTATCACCGTGTTTATTTATCATTGAAATTGGTTTTGATTTAACCGGTTTCTACAACCACAGTTGAAAAACTATTTTCAGCGTTGAATATTATTAAAACTACTCTTCGAAACCAAATGAGCAATAAATGGTAGATTGATTTTTTGATTTCTTACATTGAAAATGATGTGTTTGAAACTATTGGGAATGAAGCTATTTTAGAACATTTTCAAGTTATAATAACTCAGGGAGTAGCATTGTAATTTGTAAATATTATTATGATTACACTAGTGCATACAACAATCTAAAAGGCTTTTTTTTTTTTTTTTTTTTGTTTTTTGCTAATCTAGAATGGTTCTGTTAGTGTTCTAGATCAAATTGTTTTAGGAAGTCGAGCTTTCTAGAACGGATGTTGCAACCATTCTAGTCTGACTTTCTAAAACAGCACGATACCCATTCTAGAAAATACATTTACACGTTGTAGAAAGTACTATTCTGGATCTGTAATCTGTTGAATCGTTTTAGAAAGTGGTTTTCTAGAACGAGTTTTGAAAAGTTGTTCTAAAAAGTATGATATCTAGAACGACTTTTCAAAACCCGTTCTAAGACGTATGATATCTATAAACGAATTTTCAAATCCGTTTTAGATTAGTGTTATTTCTAGAATGGATTTTCGAAACCCTTTCTAGAAAGTACTTAACAAATTAAAAAGAAAAAGAGATGAAATCAGTACTAACAAATACACCAAAATCATCAATATTCAATATTATGCATACAAATACACAAGAATCTAATTAACCAACAAATAACCAAAATTTAATTAACCAACAAATACACCAAAACCCAATAAAGGAAGACATTTACAAAATTAATGTCAACATTAACCAATTTATGTCATTACTCATGATTCAGAAAATTAAAAAACAAATTGCATCGATCATCGATCAAAACACTAGAGTATTAGTATATTAAATTTGAATTTAAACACTGAAAAAATAAAAATAAGAAATAAGGACTTAGGGGTCGTTGCACCCGATCACTATTTCACCTCATTTTATTCAAACCAGTTCCCAATATTTTCCCCGTTTCCAACAAGACCATAGCATCAAAATATAAAGTTTATTAATAAATTACACATAATCTGAGATTAACAGGAAAAAAATAAAAATAAAAATAAAAATAATAATATTTAATAACTGGTAATTTACCTCTTGTAAACCAGAAAGACCACCTCGTGGTTCTTTGAACACATTTTGGATATCAAGCAATTTCTCAAAGTGCTTAAAACAGTTCAATTATCCATAAGTCTTGCAAGCCCATATATATCAAACTGGAAATGGTAGCCTACATCATATATGTCAATTATTTAAAATTTTGTCTTATTCAACTAAGATTATAGAAATGGTAGTCAATTATAGAAATGTAAATTCATAATATTTTTAGATGTTGTTCAAGATGCAAGGCCAAAAAAAAAAAAGGAACCCGGTAGCAACATTTAAATACAACTAAAAACAAACAAGAATACTAATATCACAGGTTATTCATGCAAACAACTTATCAACATTTTTAGGTCTTGACAACTCAGATAAAAACTCATTTATAAAGAAGCTACAAGCACAGAGAGAACAAACTCAATATGCAAAAACAGTGATAAATATTAAGTAGAGAAATCCATGTGGGAATGTTTACAAGTATATACTTGAACAAGGTGGGAGTATATTACTTTTTTGGATAATTACAAAACTATATCTGAGGTTTAAGTTAATTATTAAAAAAAAAACAAAAAACCAGAGCTTTTTAAATACTAAAAAAAAAATTGTATAGGAAAAAAAAACATTTCAAATGGAATCAAACCTCAAGTAATTTTATTTTTTTGTAATTATCAAAAATATTTGAGTTTTTTTTTTTTGTAATTAACGAAAAACCTTGGATCGTTTTTTTAATTATCACTTGATTTTTTGAGTAAAATATAGAAAACCATTTTCTATATAAGTTAATTATTAAAAAAAATATAAAACCAAAGCTTTTTAAAAATTGCAAAAAAAAAAATAATAAAAAATAATAATAAAAAACTGTATAAGAAAAAAAAAACATTTCAAATAGAATCAAAACTCAAATATTTATTATTTTTTTTTGTAATTTTCAAAAATATTTGGGTTTTGTCTTTAATTAACTAAAAACCTCGGATCTTTTTTGTAATTATTACTTGCTTTAGTTATATCCTAATCTCCCCAAATAATCCTCAAGCACAAATTGTCTCAAACAAGATTCAAACACATAATCTTGCAAAACTTAATGAAAAGTAAATTATCTCCTGGTAACATATTATACGTGAGATGATTGCAATCTTGTGCCATCTTATACAGAGCTATCATTAACAAGTTTTTCAATCCCATCATTCTTAAAGAAGATGGAAGGTTTAGCGCGCGCACATACACACGCGCGTGTATATATATATATATATATATATATAAAAGTTTAATATGTAATTATCATGTGCAAAGTTTTTAAATTATTGTGTTCGGTAGATGATGTTGATGCAGAGATAATAGAAGGAACTTCGACAAGAGTGGGTTCAACTACTTCTGAGGTTCTTCTGAGGTTGAAGAGCGAAAAAGATTAGATGGATATTACTTAATTTGGAATGGATATTACTTAATTTAGATTTGATTATATTTCATTTGAATCCAATTTAATAGTTTGTTAGAATTTGGTAATTTGAATTTTGTATGGTTTCAGTTTCATTTAGACATGAATGTAATTTTTCTAATAGTTTTTAATTTGTATGACTTTTGAATAATTTTTACTTTGTATTATTATTTTTAGAATGGATGGCATGACTTTCTAATGTTCTGCATCATTGTTTTGGTTAGAATTTGTATTCACGTACTGTGTGAATTAGAAATTGAATTAATTTAGTTTGGTGCCTAAGTTTTGCAGCAGGCTGGCCCGTTAATTCGCGGGCCATCTGTCATGGGCTGCACACTTAGGATTTCCCAACTCGCGTAAAAATGGGCACGGCCCGACCGTCTTATAGCTGCTCACGATGGGTCGAAATAGGCTGACCCTTTGACAGTGTTACGTTTATATAAAAATATTTGTTATAATTATAGAATTCTTAAATTTAAAAATAAATAATTCAAAAGATACCATGTTCAATTCGCGACTTGTACCAATGTCTAAATTATTTTTTTATTATTATATAATTTTATATTTTAATATTAGATTAAATTTATTAATAATTTTATTTACATACTTATAAAAATTTAAAAGTTGTCACATTTTAAACTTGTTTAGTCTCTATTAATTAAAAATTAATATTTTTATATTTTGATGTTTATATAATTTGTCTTGCTTTGATCGAAAAATAATGATGTGCCCAAGAGGAAGACTCCTCTTTTAAAACTCCACAGTATAAATAACTATAAATAAAATCAAAAAATATAACTTATCAATAAATTAAAAATAATATATATTAATAATTTATTACTTTTAGATTAAATAATATGAAAACATAAAAAGATTATACTTCTAAAATAAATTATCCAAAAAATTCGTTATCAAATAAATCTCCCATCAAAACGTCCAATTTAGTTTTGAAAATCCTTAAAACTGTATCAAGTCAATCCTCTAGTTTTAGATTTCTTTTATCAACAAAGCGAATAATCTCTACCCATATAGGATCGTACAAGAATATAATAAACAAATCAGGATAACCTGCCCACTGGTAAATTACCATACCATCTTGGTAATTCTAAATCATAAATCGAGAAACGACAGTAAATTTCGAATGCAAAACAATGTGAGTATTAACACTTGAGTCATCTGTTTTACCTTGTAACACTGTATTAGTAGTCCCAGTATGCATCTCGCTTTGTAATTGTTTTTGATAAGTTCTGACTTATCACAATCTTGAAAATTCAATTATTGTATATCGATCAACTATGAAATTTTTTATGAGTCATCGACTAAATAAAATGGTGAGTACCTCAATCTTTCTTTCATGCGTCCGGTGAGAAAGATCTCCCTCTGACTTATATATTGTCTACCCTTACCTTTAGGTTGATGTTCATAAAAAGAAATATCTTCCTAGTAGTTGTCTTCCCAATAAAAATAGTAATGGATATTCTAGAGTAAGGTATGAAGGATACAACTTCTTGATACGTTTTAAATAACCATATCTCTTTTCTACTACAATATCCATGTTACCACTTCGAGAATTAAGATCACCAACAACCAACAGAGAAAGATCATCCACTTCTGAAAGATTGTATGTCCTTCCATACTTGCCTTTTCTACCAAGTAGACGCAATTTTACTTCAGTAACATCATCAACTCCAAACGTTTGTTTGGATATTCTAAACTACTTAACCAATTTGTTTTTACTACCAAACAAGGATTTTAAGTCTACTGCAACATCAATATGAAGATAGTTTTATTCATTGATGCTTTTGCACAGATAGCAAATAATAGTATAAATATACTAAATAAAATATAATATTCCAATAAAATTGAAGTGATTGGTATATAAAACGTAAATGCATACCTAACAGGAATTAATTCGATTGTCAACTTCAATAAAAACTAAATATGACATGAATGCTTTCAAGATTATCGTCTTTACCAACATTTGTTTTTAAAGGCGGCCTTCCCCTTCTTGGTTTCGGAATTAGTTGATCTTTTTTCAAAGTTATTATAGTTGATGTCATAGTGTTCATTTCACTGGGTGCTTGGGTCGCACTAGTATTATTTTGCGTGTTAGATAGTAACAAAATACATTATTTTATGAGATTAATTCAAATAAAAAAATATTGAATCGTAATAATATTTGATAAATAACTTGTTGATAGACAATAAATTAAATATTAAATTATATTGTGTTGCGTATTTTAGTATAATTTAATTAAAAAAAAGTGTTCAAAATATTTTTGAGATAAAATGACAAATTTAATATTGTTGGACTCAAAGAAAAATAAAAAAAAATGTAAAGAAAATATCAAAAAACTCACAATAATAATCAAAATAATATATAAGTGATTATATAATTTTATTAATTTTAATATTAATTCGGGTATCTATAATAACTATGTTAAGAAAAATCATAAATATTAGAAAAATAAACTAATAATAGGTGGCTTATAATTAAAAAAAGAAACATATACTAAGTGGCTTATTAATTAAAGAAAGAAATTAAGTTATCATTAATATTAATTAGGATATTTATCCTAATTAAGTTAAGAAAAATATTAAAAAATTAAAAAATAATAATTCTATTAATCTTCCGTAACAGTTTTTATCTCACCTACTAATTTTTTTCCCTCTCCAAACCTCTCTCTCTTTATATATATAGAGGGGCAACACTCTTGTCAAGTCGCATTGACGGATCATCCGTTAAGTCAAAATTTCATACTGATACATCATAGTACAAAAGTCAATACATTATAATAAAAACCAATACATTATCTTACCAACATAAAAACTAATTAACCAATCACGGGTTAGAAATTTATGAAAAATCAATATTTTAAAGTACAAAAATTAATATATTATAGTACAAAATACAATATAATATTTGGACAGATAACCTGACCTAACGGGTACTGACCCATTAACCTGATCTAAGACAAGTGTGCATATATACAGAGCAGATGCTCTTTGCAGACAAATCACATGCCAAAGACATATGTAGGTACATACACTCATGGATATTGAAATAGTAATGAATATTTAGCATAATATAAATAAATATTTAACAAGATAAGCATTTATAAGAAAACTGATATAAAATGTAATGGAGCTAGTTTAATTACGACCATGGCCACATTTTACGGTTTGCTTCCAATTTTTTTAAGAAAATTAGTGTTGGATTGAGGCAAAAGTGATAAAAGGTGATACATATTTAACACAATAATGATATTTAATAGAGATAAAACATTTATTAGAAAACAAGATTGAGAATGTATAAACATGAACATCTAGGTGTAATGGCTTTTCAATTGCTATAATTTAAGATTTTATTTGATTAGTATTAAAGATATCTTTTCGATACATACATTCCCAAAAAAAAATCAAAAAAAATCTAAATCATTATTTTTTCCGATGATCAACCAAGCAAAGTCTAAATATTTTATGTACAATAAAGCACAAAGCCATCTTCAACGCAGTGGTGAATTTTTTTGCTAGTGGGTATAATAAATAAAATATGTGAGCTATCATAAGAACTTTACTCTACTGATATCAATTTACATAAGTTTCTTATGTTACATGCGTGTGTTTTCATTTGTATGCCAATTTTTACGAGTATTCAAAAAACAAAAAACCTGAAGGCATTGCATAGTACACAAAATAAATACTTGACACAAGGCGTGTCCCTTCTTGTTATATTGTTATACCTACTCATTTAGATTTATTTCTTTATTAACTCAGGGAAACAGGGATTTCCAACACCGACTTCAAAAGCGACAAAGCCCTTTCAGCACAAACACCCAAGGAATCTAAATTCTTATTATTTTTTGAGAAATCCTTTATTATTTCTTAAGCATCATATATTTATTTAATATTTGGGACAAATCCATCATTTTGCTTAAATAACATACAATTTATTGGCAAATACTTGTGTTAAACCAGATTAACAGGTCATGGCCGGTTAGGCCATCTGACCCGATATTATGATGTATTGGTTTTTGTACTTTGATATATTGATTTTTGTACTACAATACTGTGATATATTTATATTGTCTAACGGATGATCCGCTTAGTTCGGCCTAACAAAAGTATTGCCCCAATTTGTTAACTATATGAGCAGTCCTTTTCTTTTTTCATATTTTCTTCCTCTCAAATTCTTAAAGCTAATAGACCGTCGTTTTACAATATACTGCCCCAAAGGCCAAACTAAAAAGATTTTCCGAAAATAAAAGATACAAAAAGTGTAAGTCGAACTTTGCGTAAACTTCAAATCTTTTTCAGTTATTCTCGTGTCCACCTCACGAAGAAATTTATTTTAAATAAAAATAAAAGCATGGTTTGCTCTTTTGGTGGATGGGTCATTTGCAACTTTAATTAATAATAATAATAATGACCAGTACCCTCGTATGTGGTCCCCACATCGCCTCATTTTCGTACATAGATGTTTAATTCGTTCATGTTTTTGAAGTCCCTTTCATTTCATATATCATAATTATTTGGTTTCAACCCAATATTTGAATACTTCAGAAAATAAGTTATTAAATGGGCAATATATGGTACCACAATAAAAACAGACACGCTGCATTCTAATAGAGTGATGTGTTTTACTACACAGGAAATAAAGATTCTTAAATTTATATTTTAATTAAAATCAAAATCTCGTGCTTCATATTTACTAAATTTTGAGTAACCACAGCCTCAAAAGTACATTTAAAATACACAACTAGCACTAATTTAATTTCCAATTACCCCTAAGCTCTAGTTGTCAGTGAGATTGACAACACTGCTCCAAGAGAGTGCTAAAGGCGTGAAAATATAACTAACAATCAACGAATATAGCCAACAAACGATTGAAGTTTTTAAATACAGCTACAAGTCGAACACTTCACTATACTTCACTAATCTCACCTTCATTGCATTCACCCACATCTATCACCAACCTTTTCTTGTTCGAACTCACCACGCGGCAACAATTCCTCCTCGGCGACTGCCCAAAAAATTAATTAAAAAATAAATTAATTTCATATCAAAAAAAAAAGTATTTCGTAATTTTTAAAAATAACTTTTTTTTTTATTTAATTAGATTTACTTAGCTGTCAAAGAAAGTGTTTTGTAAGATGTCTTTATATTGTCGGTGTCAGAATTCTTAATAATCAAAACTTACCATCAATTTGACCTTTGGCTAGACAAATTTCATTGTGTTAGGTACATAAATAAACATTAGTACCGTCGGTGCACATGATTAATTTTTCTAACATTAAAACCCAACAGAAAATCAATTATTGTAAAATTCACTTACCCTATCCCATAGCTGCGGGTCGGGCTTCTTATAAACCTCGACCCGTTCCACCCCGCTCGGATCGGGCATCTTCCACTTACAAACGGGATGAGGAACGCGATGCCGAGCGTACTGGCTCACGGTTCTGTTCGAACCCGACTCGATTCCGGCCTCCGACAAGTAAAAAACAAACGGCTTCTGACACGGGTTCCTCATAACGGGCCTCGTGTTGAACGCGTACGCCGTGTAGTCGGCCCGTCGGTACCAATTCAAGAACGTCCTCGACGGCATCTCGATCTCCCGAGGCGACAACACCCCCCGGAATATCTGGACGGCGAAACCCCACGAAACGGATGCGGTCCAGCCGTTTTTCTTGTCGTAGCAAATGGATTGTTGCATGAGGCCCGCCGAGTCGAGCTCCGTCGGGATTTTTAGCCGCTCGAGCGCTTGTAACCGAGTCACGTCCGGGAAAATCGGCTCGACCACGTCTAGGTGGTGCAACGAGACTAACGGCGTCACGGGGTGCGCGGCTAGGAGCCCGAATAAGTTGCCGTAAACATCATACTACATTTTCAAAATTGATATGATTAGGTTGCATTGCACCAAACCAACAATAATATACCAACCACGCTCCACTAAGACTTTTTTTTAGGCACAAGACACTTATGAAAAAATTGATCCTGTTGTTAATTAAAAAGACAATGGGTGTTACTCAAAGTTGGCCCACATATCAAACAAAATGATTAATTGATGTAAGACCAACATCAATGGAGTCCAACCACACCTCATTGGATTTGTTTATTATTTATTTCTTTTGGCAAGACTATGAGTAAAAAGTCTACAAATTTAGAAGACCAACACATGGAAACCCGTGAGCTAGGTACTTGAAGTGACCCCATTTAAATTAATTTGCCTAAATTTCCCAAAACAAATCTAAAAAACTTTAAATACTAAAAAACTTTGGGACCGCCTTCTATTTTGTTTAAAGTTAAAAACCACTGCAAAACCCTAAAGTACACACAGAAGAGAAGCATTTGACAACTTTTCAAATTCTTTTAGCTAAGAAGGTGTAATTTACCACTAACTTAACAAAATAAGGCAAATTACAAATAAGATCAATGACACTAGCAAAAGAAAAAGTCTACACATTTTAGTACTATCTAACAAATACATATCGGCCCAAAAAAAACAAAACTCCCAAAATAGCTAATTCAAAACAGAATTCTCAGTTTCTCACCCAATGCAGTAATAATTCTAAATCGAAAAATGTCAAATATCACTCAAAAACAATAAAAACATTTATTTTATATTGATAAAATTATTAAATCAATATTTAAAAAATAATTTCAGAGTGCTCTGTCTCAATCTCCCTCTAAAAAAAAAATTTTAAAAAAAATTAAAAGAGAAAGAGAGAGAGAAACAAACACATACCTGGTGAAAACCGAGTTCCTTGGTGAGCGGCACGCCGAGCTCCGCCATACACGCCTGCATCCGGTCATCGGAGCCGTACAATCCGGGGTACCTCTGTATACACTTATCCTGCATCTTCTCCAGCGCCTTCGCCAGCGGATAGCTTATCGCAAACCCCCCGCCGCCATAAGCCATCCCGTACGAGAAAAATATATTCTGCAAATGGCTCTCACTCAAGCTCCCAATATAATAATACTGATTATGATCGTACTTATTCAAAACCCTGATCAAATTATCCGTCACGAACACCGTGTCATCGTCCCCCATCACGAACCACCGCACATTGTTCATCTCGCCCAGCCGCAGAGTCTCGGAGACAATCCTCGAGATGCGGATTGCCGATCGGTGTCCCTGCTTGTTCTTGTAGGCGAATCGCGACGTGTCGCCGGAGATTCTCAGCTCCGGCAGGGCGGAGCTCTCGTTCTCGTAGGTTTTGACGGCGCTGTCGAGCCAGACGATGCCGCGCATTTTGTTCTCCGGCTTCCACCATAGCTTGATGTACTCTTTCCGCTTGTTCCAGAGCTTCGCGGAGGCGGCGATGCCGAAGACGATGTGTTCCAGACCTGTTTTGGTGGGGATTTGGGGGGAAATGGCCAATTGGGGGTGGTGGGATGAAACGGTGACGTTTTGGACGGATTTGTGAGGGTTGATGAATAAATTTTGATTATGAGTGCTGTTATCTTCGTTGCAGGAGGAGTAAGAAGATGAAACGAGCTTTAATGTGTAGACGACGTAAGTAGCTGAGACGAATAAAATTAGCCACACCATGAGCTTGGGCAGGGCTTTAGCTTGAGAGGCGGCCATGGATGCCCCGGAGGGGCTCCTCATCGAATCCCAGATTAATTTCTCTGGACTATTTTGGGCGAATTTCATTTTTTAATTTATTTTTTAAATTAATTCACCAAAACCCCAGAAATCCCAAATTCCGGAAAAAAAATATATAATAAAATAACGAAGAAATTGAATCCTAAATAGGCCCTAGTTATTATTTAAGCGTGCTTGTGGGATAGGAAAAAAACACAGATCTGGGTGAAAAATAGGTGAATAAAAGTAAAAGAATTAATTGAATAGAATCAATGCGGATGGAGATGGAGGGAAAAGCAACAACATGCAGAGCTGCCAGGTTGCAGACTCTCTCTCTCTTCTCTTTCTCTTTCTCTCTGCAGAGCCCTGCCAGCCCCAACCACACCACCCCACCCTTTTACATGAATTATTATTTTCGGCACCTAAAACGATGCTAGAGTGAAAACAAAAATTCTTTAAATAAAATAATTAATGAGATGTGTGTCAAAAAAAATGTAGATGTAGATACGCACAGAGTCTGTATGTATAGGTGTGGGGATGGAGGTCAGGTGAGAGCAGAGATCTATTTGTGCGCGGTCACTACAGCAAATTCTAGAGAGAGAAAGAGCGTGTTTAAAAGCGGGTTTAGACAGAGCAAATTGGTAAAAGCGCGTGGGTAAGTAATAGTATGAAGGGGGTGAAGGGACAGAAGACAAAAGGGCAAAATAGGCAACTTAGCTGGACCGAACTCCAAAGGGGACGGATCATATATGATATGTCTAATTATTACTTGATATAAATTCAGGAAATTTAGGGGTTCTGAGTTTTGGGAATGAATTCCTGATTTTAGTTTTTTCCTAAAACAAAATCAAATCGAATTCACGGGATCTTTATCTTATGATGCGTGCCAGAGTCAGGGTTCACTAATTTTCAAGGATAGGATTTAATATTTATATATATATATTTATTTATTTATTTTTATTTTTTTTAATTTTTTGATGACAACTTTTAGTATCTATCGTTCTTGAGTGTTGCCGATGAAATTGTCGGCTCGTGACGTATCGGCAATATAAGTGATTTTCGTGTTGATTAAACTCAATTAGAGACTACTTATCAAGTTATGAAATTTGTTTACTTTTAAAAAATAAAATCTTTTAAATTGGAAACAAAATCGAAACAATACATAATCATAACAAATATTTTTATATATTTTACTTTCTCAATTATTAAAATAATAAATAAACTTGGCATGGTGCACTTTTTTCAGTGAATTACTAGAGTATAAAACAAATTGTAAATCATTAAGAAACACAGCACATATTACATGGTTCACCTTCTCACTTATCCTCGAGGCCGGACGGAGATTGGCCTTCGAGTGCCAGAGTATAAGAATATAATTTGACAAATTTTATTTTCTCAATTATTAGAGTATAAAAATAAAATAAAAATAATATAGAAATTAATATACTTTAGACAAGTTAAGTATATAATTAAAAATATATTCTTACCAAAAAAAAAAAATTCTCTTTATCCAATTTTGAATTAGTCGATGCGATCGAGTTTTCTGTCTCGATAGACCCAACTCGTTCAAGCAAAGGTTTTGCTAGCTCTCATGTTCCTGTTTTATTGTGTAGAAATGTGTTAAAATTTTAATTATGTTAAAAAATGACAATTTTGTAATATAATTAAAAAGTATCAATTAAGACTACACGTAACACGTTCAAGCATAAACATCTCATATTCTACATAAAATTGGCAACAAAAATTGCCTAAATGGATTGGATATTAGTATTTTTTTTGTAATTTCAAGGAGCAGCCAAATATGAAACTCAAAAAACAGGAAAGGGAAAAAAAAAGTGATGAATTGTGAAAGTACAATTTTTGCTATTTTGGTAAAATAGTAATTGGACATCTAATCACAGTTTGGGTGATTATAATTATGGATGCTTAATGAAGATCGTGTAAGATCTAGTTGTACTCATTCTGAACTATGAATTCTGAAATAAGCAATGTGAAAAGTTGAGCGAGTTTCATGGATGGGAAACACGATTAAATCTAATTAATGCGAATTAGTGATAATCATGTGCAATACCTTAGTGATAATCATGTGCAATACCTAGGAATTGATTACATAGAGAGGTATGACCATCCCACGTTGATTATTCTTTAGAATATAGAGAATTATCTGCTACTATGTTTGTTACAAACAATTTTATTATTACATGAAAAAACATAAAATGTCAGGGTGCAATTTGGTATCATTTCATTCATTTTTGTTAGTTTCATTAGAAAATAATGAAAAAAAAAATTTTAGGGGGATAAAATTTTTTGGTAAGATAATGATTGTATATAATTTGTGTATTTTGAGTAAGTGGTTGGATATAAAAATATTTGGTAAAAAAAAAATTCAAATAAGACTCACAAAGGTTTTGTGTGTTGGGAATTAATGATAATAGAGAGATGAGATAGAGAAAATAAAATAAAGTTTTTATTTGGTAGAAAATTAACGGTAATTGAGAGAGGAGATAGAGGATGAAATAAATGAGAGAGAATTGAGAAAAAAAAAATTTTAAGAAAAAAATAAATTATATTTTTTGGATCATACACAATCATTTGTTTGCCATTTTTTTCTTTTATTTAATTGAGGAAAATCAAGAATTTTGGTTTCCAAGTGTAGCCTTAACGGTCTATTTAGTAATCACTTCATCCCATTTATCTGTCGTAATTGAGTATTAAGAAAGATGATTGGTGTTATAATTATATGTATCAAATAATCATAATATCATTTTATTTAAAATAATTAATAGTGTGAAGTAATAAAGGTAGGAATAAAAATAGTAAAGTAACTTTTACTTTTTAATGGGAAAGTAAAAAAGTACTCTTGAGAATGTAAATACAATAAATAAAAATGGGACAATTTTTTTCAAATTGGGATACAACATAAATGACTATTTCATATTTACCTATAACAAAACAATACAACATAAATGACTTATCTACAACATAAACTTTTGTCTTTATCACAATTTTTTTTTTCAAATTGCGATAAAGATGAGGGGAGTATTTACCTATAACAAAACAATACAATATAAATGACTATTCATATTTTCCCTTATATGGGTAAAGCCGTAAACGGGTAGGGTAGAATAAGGGTAGAGACTTATCTATTACTACGTGTGTTGCGAATAATTTTGTCTTTATTAATTTTGGGATAAAATAAAATATTGACTATTTACAGATAAATGACTATTCATATTTTTCGTATTTGGGTAGGGGTGTAAACGAGTAGAATAGAGTACGAATAGTGTCGACAAATAATCAGGTACTCAACGGGTGAAAACTACCCATTATTATTATTATTAGTAGTATTAGTATTATATTATTATTATTATTAAAATATATAATAACATCTATATTACATAATATCTTATATAATATAATATTATATATTATATAATAATTATAAATATACTACAAAGTATAATATTATATTGTATTAGATAGTGACTTTAATAATAGTGTAACAAATAAATAAATTTATACTATATTAATTTTTCTTTCTATTGTCAAATGTACACAGTATATTATATTATATAATGCATAATATATTTTATAACATGCAAAATATGTCATATATATAATATAATAGTAAAATTATAATTGAGTAGGCAAGTGAGGTAATCGGTAGCGACACGGGTGAAAAAAAGTATGTCCATACCCGTTACTATTCATACAGAGTAAACCTTATACTAACAAAAACCTCGAGTACCTAGCGGGTAACACGACCCACCGGGTTGAATTGACACACCTGTATGTGGGGAGTTGAAGTGTGAATTATGATATTTAATATTTTTTTAAAAAAAATAAATTGTGGCGCAATGTCTCTTGTTAATAAAAGAAGAAAAGATTCTGATCAAATATCGATCAAATAGACATATACTAATTACTGCAAATAAAAATAAATATATAAAGTTTATGTTCATAAGAAGTTCACACTTCACTGAACCGCGCGGTTTGCATTGTGAGTGGAGTCCTCCCCAATATCTGCCTTAAATTGTCTAGTAACCATAATCATTAGCACGAAGAGCTTGGGATAAATCTGCTTCAACAACTTTGAAAGGGGTAGTAGACTCCTTTTGTACCTTTTTTATTTTCTCTTGGAGTTCCTCGGGATTTCGGTCCTTAGCAGTTCTACGAAAAATGAGGTGTACGTTGTTGACTACCAATATCAGAATCCCCCACTATATTTTCGTCTGCAGATCCATGGGCTACTTAAAGTGCTTGCGATGACAAAACTCACCAGTACAACATTGTCGTCATTTTTTGTCATTCGTCTGTCAACATTATACACTCTCGTGTTGCTCTCTCGAGAAGGTGAAGACGATTACGAGCGATTAAGCTCACCACTCCCTACGTTATTAGTCTTCTCCCTCAGTTGTGTTTCATTAACAAATGAAGAATCCGCGTTTTCCTCTCATGCATGCCTTCGAAAACAGCAAATTTGTTAGAAACAACAAGTGTTATTCCCTGCCCTCGATCACCCCGTTCTAATGACATTGGAATAGGAACTACTTGGCACTACCTCTAAGTACGTCTGAATGACAACATCTTTCTTCTTATGATCTTTTCTCCTAACTTTAGTGATTTAGACAGCCATAACTTTCGGAGGGTGAGAGTGACTACGTCTTCTTTGTGAGGGTAATAGCTTAGAACGACAACAATTAGCAAGCGCATGCCCAACCATCTCACGATGCTTGCAAAATCATGATGTTTGATTTTAATTTCTTTCATTCATTTTTTTAGGTCTCATATTTCTAATTTAGCCTGAAAAATCATGGACTTCATCACCACCCACATGATCCTAAAAAAGATCGCAGACACTATGTTAGTAAAATAAGTTCTAACTCTAGTCATGTGTCTAGAACAACCACTATCAAAGTACCATTCACCTTTCAAACTTGTTTTCAGTTAACATAAAAACTAAGCATCTATGTCTATCTTTTGGTACTTAAATCTTTCATGAGTATGATTTTTCAAATCAACTTTTAATTTTGGGCTCGTGAAAGGAACACCACTAAGATTCTATGCATGTACATTCCCAGTATTTAAGTAATGACGTATTTCATAACACTTGGGACAAATATGATCAGGAATAAAGTAACGACAAATAGGAACAAATGTTTAACAAAAACTTTTGAATGTTGCTTCGTGATAATGGGTGGGGAATATGTGTTCTAACCCATTTGGATTAACAACATGCAAAGAGGTTTTAACAAACTTGGTGCCATTACCAAAATTATAAGATTCACCCTTAAACCAATATCATATTTGTCATACCTTTTACTTATGTTGACCAGGTCATTCACACTTGCCTTACCTGTGTTCAGCTTTTGAAGTAACTGATTTGCGTAGGAAAGCTCCTCAGCCCTCTAAACATGTTTGTGATCAATTAATGTATAAACATCAATCAAGTATGCATATTACTTCATCACTCTAAATAACTTATTTTTTAGAGATATAATCTATGTATCCTTTTCACGTGGTGCAAATTGAACATCTCGATTGTAAGTGGTTCAATAACTTGATCTTTTCCAAAACATACCTATTTGTTCATTGTCCACGAGTGCGAGTTTGGATAACGCCTCATCTAACTCAACTTCTTAGATTTTGTTCACCGTGTGATTACTTGTCAACTTGTTGTTTAATAAATTCTTAGAGGTTTTGAACTTCACCACGTAAGTACATCACTTTAGTCGTTTGTTGTTCTGATTGATGTTTAAACACTTTCAGTGATCTGATTTAGGCACGTAGATCTTTGACAATCTTTCATGTACTTCTCAATGACAAACTTATATGCTCAGATCTTTATCTCTAGGACTTGTAACTTCATCATCATCATAATTATTAGAATAAGACTTGTTAGAGTTCCTACCTCGATCCAATTTAGATGTGCAAAAAGATAAAACTAGGCAAAAGAGATCATTGTTGCAGAAGATAACCATATACTTGTTTGATCAATCTCTTCATTTTGTTCCTCCTCCGCCTCTTCATCTTCGGATGCACTCCACATTGTCTTGAGGACTTTGTTCTTCCTTAGAAAATTAAGACATTCATTCTGAAAGTGTCCAAAGCCACGACACTCCCTGCACTGATCGTTCTTCACCTTTTGGTTAGTTGGCTTGAATCCTAAGGTATTACTATGTCTCTCATTCTCTTGACGGTTAGGGAGTTTGCTGGGGTCAAACAACTTCTTGTTCAGGAACTTGCCCCAATTGACCTTCTTCTACAGTCGTCCATAGATCCTAGATATAAGTGCAACTACAACATTTAATGGAACTTCATCCCCGTCTTCTTCTTCGTTAGATGATGTAGGTACACTCACCTTCAATGCAATAACCATACTTTTTATCATATCATAACCATTATTGATCTCAGAGGTAAGAAGACCACAAAGTAAATCATCAAGATCAATGGTCCCTAAGCTCATAAAACTCTCTAGTTATGTAATCTTCTCATGAAGTCTCTTGGGGAGAGTTCTCATAATTTTTTGAATTTTCTTAGCTTTGAAATCTCTTCACCAGTATAGCGCTTTGATTCACAATATTACAGAACCTGGCGTAGTACATCTCAATAGTTTCATCCTCCCTCATCCTTATCTTATCAAAGGCAGTTTTGATCTTTTATAACTTCGAGAATTTTTATCGAGTTTATACCTTCAATTGATGTTCTAGAATCCTCCAGGATTCTTGTACAGTGGTGTAATTAACAACCATCTTATGTTGTATTTAATCAACGGCGTAAGAATGGAATATAAATCTCTGAAGTTGGCTACTTATTCCAATCTGTCTTGATCAGTCCATATAGCTCTCGGCTTTTGAACTTTGGTGCGTCTTCCTTTGATGATGTAGCTTCTTCCATCTTTGGTAATGCCCAACTTATCTAAATACTTTCTAAAGTATCTTTACCAAATCACAGATAAATAGTTATCACGGACTTCCAGTAAGAGTGATTTGATCTATTTAAGAACAGAATTCGTGACATTGATCCGTGATCGTAGTTCATGGTCTCCCCTCCACGCAGTCACTCGATCTTCATAGTCCCAAACAAGCCTCAAAGGGCTAAATCATATATAAGAAAACCGATATATGGAGATATTAACTTCCATTATATACTGCTCTGACTTGTTAAGTATGAAATAATTAAACTTAATTAGTTCGCAAGAAATGGTTCGAATGATACCGATTCTCATTTTCTTACACCACAAGACATTACTATCTCATACAAAGTTTTTATGGTTCACGACAATCATTTCCAAGACATTGATTTTCGATTAAGCAGTACTTGGTCATTATTATCTCGTCCAAAGTGCTTAATACAACGATTTTCAGTTAAGCAGTATTGTAATAGTCAAATCATGAGAAAATTGCTTTTTTAGTCCAATATATTGTCCACTTTCCAAAAAATGACCATGATATTGTCCAGTATCAAAATACTTATACTAAGTTGGTAGAATTATCAAAAAAATGTACAAAATTATCCCAATTGGACTTTTTTGCTGACGTGGCGTGATTCAATAATTTCTTACCATTATTCTTTAATTTTAAACATTAATTGAATAAAAGCAACTTGGGAAAGAAATTCATTTTGGTGCATTATATTTGCCACATTACAGAAAAGGTACGTGACATTGGTTATCATCAAACCACTTCTGCTAAGTTGACCAATATANGAGGAAGAAATTTATTTTGGTCAATTATATTGACCACATTTACGTGACATTTATTATCATCAAACCACATCTGCTAAGTGGATCAATTTATCAAAAAAGGTCCAAAAAAACTTGATTGGGGCATTTTTCTGACGTGGCGTTATTCTATATTTCCTTATCCTATTAGTTTAATTTTAAATACTAAATTGAAAACAAAATCCTATTTGCCCTTCATTCGTTTTTCCTTGAATCAAATTAATATATTTTATTAAATAAGAAATAAAAAAAAAATCAGTAATAAATATAAAAATATAAAGTAGATCTTACAAAATTTTAAAATAAATATAATTATTTATTATTAAGTTTAATTCATAAAAAATAATAAAATTAGAAATAAATATAAAAATATAAATGACTTTTAAAAATTATTAAAAAGTATAAATATTTATATGCAAAAATCTAATTTTATTCATATAAAATTATATATTTATTTTATAATTGTATTTATTAATAATTATTTTTTAATATAAAGTTTATATTTATTTTATAATTTCTTAATACTTATTTTATGTTTTTATATTTATCTCAGATTTTTAAGAATTTTTAGATTAGAGAAAATAGAAAAAAAATGGAAAAGAAAATAGAGGGCAAGACATATTTGTAATATTTATAATTATAGGAAAAATGATGAGAAAATATAGCGCCACGTCACGTCAGTAAAAATCTCGACCAAACTTTTTTTGTACATTTTTTGATCAATTGGTCAATTTAGTGGTCGTGGTTTGATGATGGCCAATGTCACGCACCTTTTTCTGAAATGTGACCATTATAATGGAGCATAATTAATTAATTTCTCAGGTTTTTTCTTCAGTTAATGTTTAAAATTAAAGAAAAATGATAAGAAAATATTGAATCACGCCATGTCAGCAAAAAAGTCCGATCGAAATAATTTTGTACTTTTTTTTGATAATTTTATCAACTTAATTTAGATATTTTGTTATCAGACAATATCAAGGTCATTTTTAAAAAAATAGACATTATAATAGACTAAAAAAAGCAAATTTTCCGTCAAATCATCAACAAATTAGCTGATGTTCAGAACTTTAAGTAAAATAAAGTAATATGCTGAATATGCAATTTAGTTGTGATCGGATAAGTCTTTTAAGGGGAATTTTATATATTACAAAATGTTTTAGAAAATGACTGCGGTGGTGCCTTGAAGCCAACATACCTCCCAGACCCCTTTCATTTACATTCTTGATCTTAGTATTATTCATAACCAACTTTTTATCTAATGGTTCTGATTAAGTGGAGAATGATACTTTTACGGCACCGTAAAAGTTCCCAGTGTTTTAACTGAAATAGCACAACTGTTCGAATAATTATTATCAATCCAGATAGTTTGAACGAACAAACACATCTGTTGAATCTGAATAGTTCAAACATTTTCGTACGAATAATTTTAAATGAACGGTCACACTCTTAGCCATAATTTCCATTAACTCAAAAATAATTATATTAATACAAATAAAATGTCAACATGTACATTGTAAAATAGGCGGTCGGCTTAACGAATCAAATGCACCAACTTTGGATACTTATACAGATACTGATAGTTGATACATGAGTGCTCCAAACCTACCTGGATAAATATAGTGGAGTTGTTTCGAATCCACTTCGCCTTAAACTCGATTCATTTCATTTTTCAATATTTTTTAAATTGTAATGTGTGATATTTAAGTAAAGAAGAAAACTATAGTGGTATTGGTCCTGAAATATACTTCTATGTTATTTTTTAGATTATAAAATAAGTCTAACAGGTTCGAATGTCAAATCAACTCGTACAAGAAAAAATCAATTCAACTAAAAAAGAAATGCAGGTAAGTATTAAGTAAATCGTAAGTACAAAACTTTTGTCATTAAATTTCAAAATTATTGGCAATTTTTTTGCTGGTATTATGTATTAGCTACAAAACTTAGTGAAAGAAAAAACAATTTTCTCGGTAAATTTAATTTAATTTAATTTTTTTATTTACTTTTTGTAAAATGGATCTTGGATTTTAATTTGGCCGATACATTGTTGAATTATTACCCATTTTCCTTTTAGTACCTTCGATGGTCTCTTTGTTAAAGTGGTTGAATTATTGAATTAGGTATGAACCACTCATTTAAATGTCTCGCATAATGCATCTATAAAAACTGTGCTGTGCTTTGTAGGACTAAACATTTATTTTTTCTATTGACTTGAACATGAGTCCTTTGTTTTATAGTAATAATTTTTTCTAGAAGATAGGATGACAATTGAATTATTTACAGGTCAAGCATGTGGATTATGAATAAATATTTGAGTTATGATATGGTCAAGGTCTACTGGCATGGTTTCAACTCTCAATAATTTAAATAAGGACATTGATAGTGTTAATAAAGGCGCACATTGTTGATACCACTCGCAAACCCTTATAAAATATCCTCTCTTTAATTACTATATTTATAAGAGATGTCATCATTTTCCTAAGGTATGCATATGTAAGAGTCTATATAACAAATGTACATATTAATCAACTTAAATGATAGATGTTTTATTGAGGCGTGCTAATAAATATTTTCGATATTACTATTAAGAAATAGCTGTTCATGATTTGGAATCAACAACAACAAAAAGAAAATCATATATTTTCGTTTTATGATTTGATTCGATATTATGATTAATTCTTTTTTACTCTAAAGTATTGATCATAACTCACCAGATTATCTAATCTAATATTATAATGTATTAATTTTTTATAAGAGATATCTATCATTTTTCGTTTGTGTGTGTATCACCGATCATGCCTAAGATATGTATATGTAAGAGTCTTTACAACAAATGTACATATTAATCAACTTAAATGATATAATAATGTTTTATTGAGGCAAGTTAATATATATTTTTGATATTACTCTTAAGATATAGCTGGATATGATTTGGAATCAACAATAATAATAATAAAAAATTCAAATACTTGTTTTAGGCCATTATCGGGTCATAATTTGTTCGATTATTTGATTTGATATTATGATTAATTAATTTTTGTACTCTAAAGTATCGAGCCAGGATTCATCAGTCCATCCAACTCAATACTATGATATATTAATTTTTCTACTGAAGATCAGGTCCTTTGTCTTAGTAATATGATATATTAGTTTTTGTATTCGTAATTAAAAATTGCATTTATTTTCGGAAGTATTGGTTGGTACTATGATTAGTTGGTTTTTGTACTCAAAATTAAAATTGTAATATTTTTGTACTCGGAGTAAAAATTATATTTTTTTTAAGTACTGAATTTCCTATTGAAGACCATACCTTTTATAATTTACTTATTTTTGTACTCGAAAGTAAAAATTGTATAGTAATATTTCCACAGAAGACGTAAAAATGTGTTGGATTTTGTATTGGGAAGTAAAATCTGCATTTTTTCTCGAAAGTATTGAGATTTCTACTAAAAATTGCATTTTTTTTCACCAGCATCATCACTTCAAACCCGCATCCTCATTTAAAAACCAACGACTCCACCGTTATACTACCTAACAATAATTATACAATATAACTAAAATCTATTATTAATTATTAAGTTCTAGTCGAACCGATAATCTATCATCCACCTGACATGAGTGTGACCCAATATTAAATGGTGTATATTCACGACTAGTTATAACTTGAAGAAGAAGAAGAAGAAGAAGAAGAAGAAGAAGAAGAAGGAGGAGAAAGAGGCATGTATTGAGTACACTTAATGTGTCAAAAAGAAAATCCTATACAATCAGCCCTATATACTAATACTATTGATTTCGAGTTTACGTGTTGCTTAATCGTAACTCCAGCTGACACATGTCACCTATTTCTTCGTGAGAATCTTAAGTATTGCCTTCTGGTGTTTCGTGATTATTAAATGATAGAATATTTAGATCCTAATTAGGATTCTGAATAAATCGAAGAACCTAATGGATAGCTAGAATATTATTTATAACGAATCATGTAGCGCCACATGTCACTTCAACCTAAGTACGAAGTAATATGACAGTTAATGTGTACATTCAAATTTAATTTAATTTTTTAAAATATGGGGCCGGATATTGGCACCCCATAATTTTATAAGTTGACTTTATTATTTTTTGGACAAAAATAGACATATTTGAAAAGACAAAAATAACACTCTTATAACATTGATTTAAACATTAAAAAAATACATCTTCTTCCTCCCAAAACCTTCAAGAGCCACCTCAAAACAAAACCCAGTAATGAAGGATGTTAGTGTAAATAATATGAATGATACAAGTTTTCTCTACAATTTTCCAGTGTTAACAATAATCACATTGCTATTTTTGTGCGTTTTCTCATCACTTTTTCGTCATAAATTGGTTTATTAGGGTTCATTGTCGGGGTTGTGTTCGAACTGGTAATGATGAACATAAACAGGTTGTTCAGAAATATTTTTTGAACATTTCATAATTTCTGTCAAAAAACAGACTGTTCATACCAAATTTTCGAACATGGATTTCAAGTTCGAGAATTTGCTCCGAACAGTCTATTTTTTGCCTAAAAATGGAGTGTTCTAAAAAAAATTCGAACAGTAGACATTTGTTCTATGAAAGTTTCCAAACATTACATATTTGTTCTAAAAAAAATTCAAACATTACACATTTGTTAAAAAAAAAACCGGACACTGCTTCATTGTTCGTGAAACCAGAGTCGAACCCTACGTAGTCCAGATTTCTTCTTTTCAAATTTTTTTTGGAGGAACACCAATTTTTATATAAGAGACTTACCCTAAATGTTTGATTGCTTATTATGACCCGTCTTCTTGTTGTTGTTGTTTTCATAATATTTCGGAAAATAATATCTTTCTCATTTTTTTTCTTATCTTTCTTCTTCATTTTTTCCCTTTCTTTTCTTCTTGCTTTTCTGCGCTTTCTTTTTTGTTTTTCCTTTATTTTATTTTATAATCTTTTTTGTTTATATTATATATTAGATAAAGGTAAAGTAGGGAGTTTATGGGGTTGACTTAGTAAATTTCTAATATATTTAAAATATTATTTGGGTGTTCTCGTTCATGGGGTAAATTCATCAAATTTTGGGGTGCAAATATCTGCTCCCTTAAAGTATTGCTGGCCATAGATTTCAAACTTAGGGTGTTTCATTAAAGGTGCTTAAGCAACGAAATCACTGGGCCACAAGCGGTTGGCAAACACTTGTGTTAGGCCAGATTAACGGGTCATGACCCGTTAGGCCATCTGACCCGATATTATAATGTATTGGTTTTTGTACTGTGATGTATTGATTTTTATACCGTAAAATATTAGTTTTTTATAAATCTCTGACCCGTGCTATGATGTATTGATTTTTGTACTTTGATGTATTTGTACTATAATGTATTGATTTTTTATTATGATGTATTGGTTTTGCACTATAATGTATTGATATGAAATTTCGACCTAACGGATGATTCGTTAGTTCGGTCTAATAAGAGTGTTGCCCCAGACGGTTTTGTGGTGACATGTCTCACCAAAATATTATTGTGCATTATTTTACTCACAAAAAGAAAAAATAAAAATAAATCCAGAAGTTGTAGATCCAAGAATTCAAACCTTTGACATGCAAAATAGTTGCCATGGAGCAATCGAAACCGCCACACAAGGTATGTATTATCATGTCTCAACAATATATTATTGTACATTTTTCGGCTCACAAAAAAATGATCCATTCTTCACACTCATTTAAATTATGATAAATATGAACGAAATCATATTTAATAAATTTTATAAAAAAAAGGAATATTGTGATATCATTAAACAAATAGAATAATATTATGAAATTTGTTTAATAAAAAAAATCTAAATAACTATTTAGTAAATTAAAAATCCAGAATAAATATAAGATATTATAATATAATATTAAATAAAACTCAAATATATATAATAAACTATTGTTTGAATTTATGTAATTATTTAACAATATAGAATAAAAATATAAGTCGTTATTTTTTATATTTATATTTATATAATTTTCTCAAATTATAAATCTATATTGTATGAATAATGCCTTATTAAATTTTAACTAGTACATTTAAAATATGTGATTTTCCAATATTTAAATCTATATTAAACTTTTTTTCCCTCTAGAAATGGATATTGACAAACATTATAAAAAAAAAATCCATAACTAATTTGTGTATCACACGGGTTAAATCCCTCAAAAAATATTTATTATCAAGATTGGTGTAATTATATATAGAATCAAATTATACTTTTATTCATATTGTATTCTAAATTTTTTATTACCGTTTTTATGAAACTTTTAGTTATATCATTATGAATTTAGATGAATGACTAACGCTACTTGATATGTGTATGTTATAAAAAGTTAAGATGTGATTACATTGTTTTGGAGATGGATGCGATTTACACTATATAAAAAAAGGCAAATGATGAGGGACGTAATTCGTCAGCATCCATATGCCGACGGGTCATGCCCGTCAGCATTTTTAGCGTCAGCAAATGCTTTGCTGATGAGATTAATCTAGCCGTTAGTAAATACTGACAGCATGCTGACGGATTACGCTCGTCAATAAAGCTCCCGACCATAATCTGATACTTGTCAGCAAATACTGATGTGTAGGTTAATCCCGTCAGCAAATGCTGACGGGTACAAGCCGTTAGCATATGCTGACAGGCTTTGCCTGTCAGGATAATTTGAATTTGCTGACGGGCCTTACCCGTCAGCATTTTCAAATAAATTTATTTTTAAATTTTATTTTATTTTATTTGATATTTTACCTGTATTTATTTCACAAATCAATAATTTAATACGAAAACTAATTTGCACTTCAAATATATATATATATATATATATATATATATATATATATATAAAATTAAAAATAAAATATAATTAATTAACAATTTTATCGTATAATGTATAAAATATAAATAAAGTAGAAAATATAAATATTATTTTTTTCTAAATCAACTAAACCGCAGAATCATCATCATCATCACCAACTGGAGCTGCCATCGCTGCGGCGACTTCATGCATCACCCAATCACTGAGAGACGCCTCGTACTGGAGCTACTGATGTGCATGATCCTCACGCATGGCCTGGAGCTGCTCCTGATGTGCACGCTCGCTTACCTGGAGCTGACTTTCGATCTGGCTCTTCAAAGCCTCCATCTGCATCTGGAGTTCCGAGACATGACTATCAGGAATAGGAAGGTACCGCCTCTGGAACTCTTCAAAGCGAGACGAGTTCCTAAACATCCCGTGCCAAACCGACGACCCTTCTTCACCCCAGCAGTCTGTAGATGGACCGCATTCTCATCAATGGCGACAGGATCCGGTGATGAAGCACGAGCCTCCTCCAGCCATCTCTGATGATATATATTTATATTAATTACATCTAAAAAAATACTTACAAAAGTCTGCTGCGATTGAGGATCAGTGAAAGAGCCATCGGGTCTCTGGTGCATAGTCAAGAAAAGCTCGAATGCATTGTGTTGACTAACCAAATTCTCGAGTTGTATACAATATTTAAATTATTTTTTAATTTATCACTAATTATGAATTGATTAATTATTTACGAGCTAAATTTACAAACATATTTTAATTTTACTTACGAGCTGACGTGCATGACCAATCGAAATCCGAGATCCTCCGCTGTGCTTGGATATCCCAGTCCGCTGGTCTCGCTCATCCTGTTCCTGCTCGCCTGCTCCGCCTGCTTCTTGTTCTTTGGCGTCTCAAACTCCACCAGCCATCTCCTCCAAATTTCCTCGCCGACACACGTGGGCACCCTCCCCTATGTTCTCTACTTCGTCTTCCACTCGTGGAGACGGCTGTGCCATGAGGCAGACATAGAACAATAGAAATTCTTTCGTACGACTTTCTTAGAATATACACCTGGATCCCAATAACAGCGCCTCTGCAAAACAAAACAAAACAAAACAATTTGATTAATAAAAATCATTATATATAATAACTTTAAAAAATAATACTAGTTTAATTACCAAAAACTCAGGCTACCACAACTGACTGGCACTATCAAACGGGCCAATCCGCTCCGGCCCGTCGCGGGCTGGCCCAAAAAGGGGCGGGCGTGGGCCAGCCCATTTTTTTCGCGGGTTGGGAAAACCTATGTCCGCAGCCCGCCCGCGGGCTGGCCCTTTTTTTTTTTTGAAAAATCTTATTTTTATTTTAAAAATTATAAAAAATAAAAATAAAATTTAAAAAAGTTATTATAATATTTAAAGTAGTCTAACGGGCTCATAGAAAATAAAAGAATACAAATATGCCTTCAAATTTAACCAATATAAATTATAATTATAATTTTAAAAAAGTATTTAAAAAAATAAAAAAAAATGACCAGCCCGCGGTCTTCGCGGAGCGGGTTAAAAAAATCCGCGATCAAACGGGCTGCAAGAAGGGCGGCCCAAGCCCGCCCGTTTGCGCGGGCTAACGGGCCAGCCTGCGGGCTTTAGCCCGTTTTGACAGTGCTACAACTGACGATAAGAACTGGGAATATGCTCGTACTTCCATCCATCGGGGCACAAGCCTCGTCGATCAGCCGAAGGATTCTCGATAACTCTGACGAGTCACTGCGTATCTTGGTAAAATATAGAGTTTATTAGGTCAATATATTAAAATAAAAAACTTATTACTTAAAAAATTAAATTAAAGTTACTTACCTATGGGGGACGACAAATATCTCAATCATACCAGGACGTGGTGGCATGAGGCCTCTCGATGTACTAGCATCGGACGGGGTGACTGGAACGTTCGGCGGCGTCCCTGTCGATAAGTCCATCGTATCATCGTCTATTTGACGATGAGATGATGATGATGATAAACCAAGAGAAGCACGACCCGAAGATGGTCCTAGAGAAGAATGCCCACGACCTCTACCTTTTATCTAAAAAAAAACAATAAAATTTAAGTACAATTGAACCAAAAAAATAAAACAATTTCGATCAATCTAATCAAATTATAACTATATATATATATATATATATATATATATATATATATGTATCGGTTTTATAATTAACCTGAACCGACACTTTCACTGTCTAGGTTATCGTCAAACTCATCTTCGTCTGTATCTTCATCATCGGTTAGAACAAAGGAGAGATGGATATCGAAATTCAAAAGTTCACAAAATACATACGCCGTAAGATAATCACATTCTCAAACTGTCCAAATCAGTGGATAATTCAGAATTTAGTATCAAACTCTCTATTTGATACTAAATCCCAAACGAGGCTAAGGTAAGTGTTTCAGTGTATAAATATTTTATACTTATCGATGCTAAATCACGCTCTTAAAATCTGTGATGTGATGTTTCAATACTCAGTTTTTTGTTATAATTTGGTAGAGTACGATATATAGTACATAGTGACTTTAATTAATATATAGTGACTTTTGAGTACAATACGCTAAATGGGCCGACTATATAAAGTAAAGGGCATATATGTAAATTCAACTTCATTCATAAGTTGCACCAAGTAGCTATCAATCAAACAAACAGTGTAATAATTAATGCAACTACAAAAGCATTAATTAATCTCAATCTTAATCAAACAAATTATTCACGTGCCGATCACCACGACATTTGAAAACCCCCCACCACGCACTTTGTACAACTTTTTAAAGCCACCATCACATTTTGAAAAAAATTTAAAATCCGTTATTGGAGGAGCGAAACCTCCCGGCCAACGCCGTGCACCACATCATCACCGACGTCATCCCCAACCAATCACAACACCAACCAATCACAACATATATATCAAAACATAATACAACTTGCCGATCACCACAGCATTTCAAAACCACCAAATTAACTATAATTATACAATAAAATCTTAATTACGCAAAAAAACCCTTAATTAAACTCTAATTATATAAAAATACCTAAATTAAACATTAATTAATAAAAATCCCTAAACTATACCCTAATTATATAATAATTTCTAAATTAAATCTTAATTATACAAAAAACCGTAAATTGTGTCCTAATTATATAATAATTCATAAATTAAACCCTAATTATACAAAAAATTCCTAAATTATACCCTGATTATATAATAATTCCTAAATAAAACCCTAATTATACAAAAACGCCCTAAATTAACTATAATTATACGATAATACCTCAATTACACCTTAATTATACAAAAACACCTAAAACTACACAATAATCTATATATTAAACCCTAAATACATAATAATAACTAAATTAAACCTTAATTATACAAAAATTCCTAAATTATACCCCTATTATATAATAATTCCTAAATTAAATCCTAATTATACAAAAACCTCTAAATTAATGATAATTATACGATAATACTTCAATTAAACCTTAGTTACACAATACCTGAATTAAACCTTAATTAATAAAAAACCCATAAATTATACCCAAATTATATAATAGTTCCTAAATTAAACTCTAATTACACAAGAATTCATATATTAAACCCTATTTACATAATAATACCTAAATTAAATTAAACCCTAATTAGACTATTAATTGTAATTAAATCAAATAAATAAAAACTAATTCATAAAAAAAAACAAAAAAAAACAAAAAAAACAAACATATAAGCCTTACCTTGATGTCGGCGGAAGGAGGAGCTTGGTGCGGCGGGCGATTGGCGACTGGCGGCAGCGACTTCATGTGGTGGGGGTGGGCTGGCTGCAGTGAGTCGTGAACGGCGGCCGGACGAGGTGGGCTGGCTGACGGTGACGTGAGCGGCGGCGGCTGGTTGGAGCGGGGTGGGGCTGGCTGCGGCGGTGATTTTTTTTTTTTTTGCTGTTTTTTCCTTTCTATTCATGAAAGCAGATCTGGTCTGCTTTAAACAGAAATGCTGACGGGCATGATACCGTCATCATATATATATATATATATATACTAGTTTAACACTCGTGTATTACACGGGATTTATAAAAAACTAAATATGAAAAATAATTGTGAAAATTATAAAGTTTTAAATTTAAAATAAAAAACTGAAAGGATGTGTTATCAACCCGTGCCCTGTTCAGTATAATAATAATTATAATTATTGATTAATATTATATTTTAATGTTTAGATTAAATTCGTTAATAATTATACTTACATACTTATAAAAATTCAAAAGATGTCATATTTTCAACCCGTCTCTAATCTATATTAATTTATTATTATTAAATTATTATGTATTTATGTTTAGATTAATTTTGTTAGTAATTACAGTTACATACTTTGAAAAATTCAAAAGGTGTCACACTCTCAAGCCTTCTCGGTATTGTGTCATTGTCTAATAAATATTAATTAATTATTATATAATTTTATTTTTTTTTATAACTAAATTGAGTTCATTACTAACATTTAGTTACATGCTCCAATTATTGCAAAATATATCATAATTTACATATATAGAATATTTAAATTTTCAAAATTAAATTATTCAACTTTAATTATAAATAAAATTTATTAATTATTTTCATAAATATTTTTTTTTTAATTAAAATTATTTCATATGTAACTTGTCTTTTAATTAAAATAACTAATTTAGATTTTTTTCTACTAATTATATATGACTTATTTATGTTATTATTTTAGGAGTATAAAAGAAAATTATTGAATTAGACAAAATATAAGAAAAATACTATTGAGTTAGAGTAAATATAATAAAATAAAATATTAAAATAGGTAAGATACAGTAAAAGAAAAATATTAAATTAAGTATAAATTAGGCTCGGATGACACATAAGCAACCGAAACACCAAATTTTTTTATTATCCAAGTGAAGCATATGAAGCAGACACATACATTAGGAGGATTTGCATAAATATACTTGTTTAACACCCGTGTATTATACGGGACATGTCAAAAGATAAATAACAAAGATTTATGATAATTATTTAATTTTAAATCTAAAACAAAATACTAAAATAATGTATTCCCAACTCGTGTCTTGTGTATGTCTAATCTATTTATTAATTATTATAAATATTAAATAATTTTGTATTTGATGTTTAAATTAAATTCATTAATAATCTTAGTTACATACTCAAAAGGCGTCACATTCTAAACCCCTGTCTAATATCTATCTTATTAATTATTGTTATTAAATCATTTCATATATTAATGTTTAGAATAAATTCATTAATAATTATTAGTTACATACTTTGAGATATTCAAAAGATGTTATACTATCAACCCGTGTCGCAATGTACTTGTGTCTAATCAATGTTTATTAATTATTAGCATATAACTTAATATTTTCATGTTTAGATTGAATACATTACTAATATTTAGTTACATATTTAAGTTATTGTAAATAACCCATATTTTACATATATATAATATTCGAAACTCCAAATATAAAATAATATTAAATTATATTATCAATAAAAAATATTTAATTATTTTCATAATAAAGTTTTTTTAATTAAAATTATTTCATATGTAGTTTTTATTTTAATTAAAATAACTAATTTAGATATTACCTACAAATTATATATGACTTATTTCTATTTTTATATTAGGAGAATCAAAAGAAAGTATTGAATAAGGAAAAATATAATAAAAGAATTAAATTAGGTAAGAATAAATAAAAAAAAAATTATTAAATTAGGTAAATATTAGGCTCGGATGACACATAAGCAAACGAAGCACCATAATTTTTTATTTGTCAATCGAAGCATACGAAGCAGACAAATAGGTTAAGAGGATTTTGCATTAATATATAGGGGTGATATTTAATATTGCTGACGGGATGGTACTCGTCATCATATTTTTTTTAATTATGCTGACGGGCTAGTACCCGCCAGCAGAGCCGCCTGTCAACGGCCCGTCAGCAAACTCACCGCTTAATAAAAATGCTGACGGCTTGCTTACGGGTAGCTGACGGGCAAAGGCCCGTCAACAAATGCCGCCCGTCAGCATATGTTAACAGTTTTTCTGCCCATCAGCAAACTCTGTTAGCAAACGCCAGTTTTTTTTGTAGTGTTAAATTTAATCATTTTGGAAATTAAGAAAATGAGTTCTTCAAATGCCCGCAATATTTTTCCCCTAACAAGTCTACGTAACACACGAGTTCTAAACTATATGATTATATTGTTATATTTTGTTTGTTAGTAGTTTTTGCATATGATATGGTGATGGTTAGCCATCTAGCCTTATCTCTGTATAATGTAACATAAATCAACTCATGTCACGGGTTTGAAATCATCGCATATTTTATAAAAATATTTGTTAATGTTTAGTGGAGTATAAATTATTTATTTATTAAACTTTTGTTGTAATATGTTATTAATTTAGATTATATATATATATATATATATATATATATATATATATATTTATTAAATATGTATTTTGTATTATTATCTCTTAATTGCCCCTTTTTTAAAGGAACTCTTAATCACCTTAATTAAGATTTACCTTTATTATGAAAATAGTATAATTACAAAAGTATCTAAATATGAAAAGTTCAATAACATTCGTATTTAGAGTTTTAAATAATGTAAATACGTAGATTATGAAAATGTATAAGTTTAAAAATTGTTTTACAAGATAATCTTAGTATGTGTTTAGAAATTATTAAAAAAGATAATCTAAGCATGTAAATGAATCTTATATGGTATGTTGAATAGTGGACAACTAATAAAATATGTCAAAATAATCATGATATTCATGCGAAATATTGATACGATATTCCTGAGTTTTAATTACATGTATTTCTAGTTTTTTATTTTTATATCTATCACAAAGTTTAAAAAAATACTGTTTATAATTCTCATGTCACATTTATGTTGCAATCTCGAGGGTTAGGATGCAGAAAGTGAAAATTATATTTTATGACGAGAATGATATCATTGTGAATAATGTGATTTATAAAAATGTTTCAAAATATAAAGTGAATAAGTTTATAATTTAGTAGCATGATTAATTCAATTTATCCCGTTGTTTGTTTATTTCTCAAATATTTATGTAAAAACTAAATTGATACTCCCAATATTTGACAAAGTCGCTTCTGTGGCTCGGATAAATTGATATCAAGGGAGTGTTTGTGTTTCGAACACTTATTTGTTTGGGGAATAGTTTTTAACGCGGTAGAAATGAAATATCTTGAAAATTAAAAATCGATAGTATTTGCAATTAAAATTCAAAAGTTGTAAGAATTAAATATCTTAGTGTTTGAGGAAGAAATGCTTTCAAAATTAGCTTTTGGATAGAAGAAAGGCACGCAAAATAAAACAAAAATCTTAGTAATGATACGTGTATTTACTATTTAGAATGAGAAATATCACTTGATTATGAAAAAAAATTAAGGATGAGAAAGTTGATACGAATCTACATTTAAGTTACAAAAATAAAAAGTACATATCCAAAACTAGAAGCACGCACCCATAATGTGTAGATATTAATTAAATGAAAAGGATAAAACTTCTTTAATGACTTTATGATACTTCTAACTTATTAACCAATAAATTTATTAAGAATTTTTTTTTTATTTATTAATATAAGTGACATGTCAATAGGTAATTTGTATGGTTCCAAAACAGCAAAAACTAATAATTGAAAAAAATATTTTTTCTAGCTAAAGATCACTTTTTATAGTCCATGCATATACATTCCACAGAATCATAATAATTACACATGTGATTAAACCTAAATTTTATAAGTAATTTTATAAAATGAATGTCTAAATTATTAAATACTTAAGACCACCTTTTTTTGTTAGGGAGAGAGTAGACATTAGAAAAATAATGTATTCCTATTAAATTTGAATTCAATAGGGAGTTTCACTCACAGTGAGGTTATAATTCATGAAATTCATGTGGTGTCCGATCTTTGTAGATAACTCTCCATGTTCGATATCCAACCTTACAAAGAATTTAGTTCCAGATTATTAGTAAATGACTTTATAATAATTAATTAAATTGTTAAAACCAACACGTTTTAAGATATTTAGGAAGCGCTTGAATATGTTTTCATTTTAAAATATTTAAAAAATGAAAATTAATAGTGGTAAACGAAGATTTCTTTTAAAGTATAAATAGATATTAGATGAATCATGGTTTTAAAGATAAGTTAATATGATAAAAGGTAAAATAATAATTAAAAATAATTGATATTTAAATCCGGCTGTCGGTGGGGAGGAACTAAAAAGTAAAAAGGGATCTAGCTGGTACAACTTTTAAGTACGGAGGGCAATATAGGCAAGTGGCCAATTGTGCAGTAAAATGTTTGTCATTATATTTCCCACAACTTTTTTTAATTTCACGTTCATCTTATACTTGCATTTGTCTCACAAAAAAATCCATTATACTATTTTTGTCCTCAAATATAGTTCACTTTAACAGTGAGTAATTCTTAATTTGTATTTAGTCACATAGATGGCCTCTTTATTCTAGTTTGAGATTACTCCATATCAATTACCTAAGCATAGCTCATAATGATACACACGGATGTACAAGTAAAAATAAGCTAATATTTAATGTTATGATTAAATTTAATCCGTGTAAAATAAGATAATTAAACCATAAAATAACTACTAATATGGGATGAGATAGAGGAACTATGATAGTTGACTGGCGCATAGTCTCATATTTTTGGACTTGAAATTTTTTTCACAATTTACACTTCACTTAGAATTGAGATCAGTGTAATTTCTTATGAACAGTGATAATTATTAGTAGTATTTATTATAAAATAGGAGTTCAAAGTTCAAAGCTCAGACACCATACCATATTCAAATAGAACCTGTCGGATCATTCCCAGCTTAACATCTCTGGCTAATTTTTTAAAGATCCCCACGTCCTTAAATATGAAACTTTTAATCGGCAATGCATTTAATTATTTATAATAATCAATCAAGTGCAGTCTCTAATTCCTAGGGGTACAATAATCGACCAGTCCCTCTGGAAAAATGGGGTAAAAAAAGAAGAGGTTAATTGCCCATCCTTTCACTCACGCAACGCAGATTGTGTCCCCTTTAAATCTACTCTCTTATTTTAGCTTTCGTTTCTCGAAAAATATTAATTCTTATTTAATCAGTGGGCCTTCATTTTATCGTAGTATTTAATTTCCAAGCACACACTCATCTATGGCGCGTACGTCGCAGGATTTATTATTTCAATATCTCCACCGACCCTGCCTCTGAAGGTGGTATTATTTTTATAAATTTGTCATGCCGATAAGATAATTATAAACAATGAAATCTCATTTTATAATCTCAGTGAGATATTTTACATATCACCAGTTGTTTGTTTCATATTTATTAAATATAAACAATGAAATCTCATTTTATAATCTCAGCGAGATATTTTACATATCACCAGTTAATTTTAGAGTGAAATGTCATTCATATAATTATGTTTTTATGAGATTTTCTTTTAACGGATATTTTTAATGTAAGTGTCTATTAAGATTCAATTTTGTTATTAGCTGTGTAAATAACGAGCGTGCGAGAGGGGTTTAACAGAAGTTCAAAACTGAATGCAGAGAGAAGCTGACAAGAGTATTTAATTGATCTACGTTAATTATTTAATCATGTACTGTACAAAGCTCAAAACTAAATTACTAATCTAGCCCTATCAACAACATAGCCAACAATCGACACTTTTCAAGTAAATAATTGAACTGACTTCGACTATTCCTAACCATATTTGACTGACTCTAACTACAATACACCCCATCTGAGTTAATGTTGTTCTTCTGAAGAGAAGATTTGGACTTTAATGGAAATTTATTACACAAATAGTGAAAGCGAGGAGTGGTTTGGTAAAAATGTCAGACTGTTGATCTTCTGAGGGAACATATCGTACATCAAGTTCCTTGCCAAGAACTTTCTATTGAACATAGTGAGCATTAATTTCTCTGTGTTTAGTTTGGGCATGCAGAACAGGATTAAAAGCTAAGGCTGCATCACGTTTGTTGTCACACCAAAGCATAGGAGGGGCCTTTAAGGTAAACCTAATTCATGCAGAAAGGCTACCAACCATACGGTATCAGCTGCTGTGCCAGCAAGACTTCTATATTCAGCTTCAGCACTACTTCGAGATACAATATTTTGCTTCTTTGAACTCCAGTTGATCATATTTCCTGCTAGAAAAATACAGACCTTCTTGTAGACCTTCGATCATCAATAGCTAGCCCAATCAGCATCTGAGAAAGCTTCAAGTGTGAACCTAATGGCAGGAGCAAAACATAATCCATACCTGATAGATGCTTGCAAGCTCCCAAATGATAAACTAGTGGTTTATGAAGAAACTGACTGAGTTTATTTGTAGCAAAGGATATGTCAGGCCATGTAAGAGTAAGATATTGAAGAGCACCAAGAACACTCTTGTAGAGTGTAGGATTATAAAAAGGCTTGCTATCTTCTAAAAACAGTTTCTGAGAGGTGCTGGTAGGTGTAACACAAGGGTTGCAGTCTGTCATGTTGGTTTTGTGAAGAAGATCTTGGAGATACTTTGTTTGAGTGAGAACAAGACCACTAGTATTTTTGAGCACCTCAACGCCTAAGAAATAATTTACATCTCCAAGAGTTTTAAGAGAAAACCTATTGCCTAAGTCCGTGATTAGTTGTTTGACGGCTGTAGGATCATCACCTGTTACCAGTATATCACAACATAGATCAACAGAAGGAGCAACTTTCCATTTTTCTTGAAAAGAAGAGAGAGGGGTCTGGGGTAGTATTTTTGAAGCCTTGAGTGTTAAGAAAAGCTTTTAGTTTATGAAACCATTCCATTGGTGCCTACTTCAGACCATACAATTAATTTTTGAGTTTACAAGCATTATTAGGATAAGCTGGATCCACAAAACCCTAAGGTTGTGCCATGAAGATAATTTCATGCAGTTCACCATTTGAGAATGCACTGTTGATGTCAATTTGTTATATTTGCCAGTTAAAGGTAACAGAAAGAGCAAAAATGAGCCTGATGGTACAATGCTTAACCACTGCGCTGAAGGTATCATTCTAGTCAATCCCAGTTGTTTGTTCAAAGCCTCTAGAAACAAGTCTTGCTTTGAACCTATCAACTGCTCCTGTTGGCTTGTATTTGATTCTGAAGATCCACTTATTGCTGATTACACTCATTGACTCAAACTTTTGTGTACCCCTTTTTAATAAATTAATTTAAAACACGTCAGTTTGCTCGCAAGTGTACGAGTTAACTGTAGGGTGATGAGTTTGACTCGAGTCGTATCTCTCGAGGAAACAACTGTTCGGTCTTACGGATATTTTTCTCAATTACGAATAACATACATATACATTTGGGGTTTTAAATTGATTGAATTGATCATTATAACCTAAGAAATAATTAAACTAAAACTAATTAAATTAATCACTTTAACTAGATTATCAACTACGAGTAATAATTAAACTACTTGAACTCAAGAACTAAGAATTAATAGCAACTAATCTAACAGCATGAATATAATAAATTATCACTAAGCAATGTATCATATGAATCTAAGATTAACGAATAACTAAGCATAAATCAATCGCATAAATCAACTAAATTAACCAATATCCAATAACAAGCATAAACGATTAAACTAATTAAACTAGTTCTAGCATTAACTAAGAATTAAACTAGAAATTAACTACTAAATTAACTAAGAGTTTAGAGTACTTATTCGAACTACTAAAAGCAGTAAAAAGCTCCAGCTATTCCGAAGTTTGAACGTTGATCTTGGGCGAAGAATGAATCCCGAACTCGAATTCGATGTTTTGGACGCGTTGTTCTTCGATCCTTGATCTCCGTCTTCAAATCTCGTTATGAGATGTGGGATTATTGTTATTTTAAGCTAAAATACCCTAGGGGGTCGTGTCTTCTTCTCAAAATCCGAAATAATGAGGGTTTATATAGATTTTGCATGACTTGGCGCATAAGAAACCCTAATTTCCGAATTCTGGGCCGTCGCGTCGACGGTGCGTCGACGTAGCGTCGATTGACGCGTGCTGGCGCTCGGCGGGACTCGGCAGACTTGGTCGGCAGGTGTGCGCGTCGGCTGGGCAGGTGCGTCGACGGGGTGCGTCGACATCGACGCTTCAGCAAGTTGCGTCGACGTGACGCCGGTCATGACTCGCTGACATGGCTCGCGTCGACGGTGCGTCGACGGTCGCGTCAGTCGACGCGACTGCACGTCTGTCTCCAATTCTCGATCTTTTGCTACTCGTTTCACCGGAAAGCTTGTTCTTCACTTCTTGAACATCGAACCTCGTCTATTACGCGTTAAACTCTTCCGGTTACTTAGCTGTAAGGTGAAAAACAACGAAATATCACCTACTTGCATCAATTACGATCAAAATGCGGTAAAATAAGCTTGGAATTATAAAAATACGAGATTAAGCTTAAATCGTCCAACTTATACCAAAAACAAATATAAAAACGAACTAAAAAGCTAATAAAAATAAGGACAAATCTACTCTAATCAACTACCCCAGCTTTATTGGTTTGTTCGTCCTCGAACAAACGATGATTTCAAAGTATAACTAGAATGAAAATCAGTTCAAGCAAAGAGTCGTGCGTTGCTACATAGATAATTTTGAAAATATAGGTACAAGTCACGCAACGTCAAACACTTGACCATTATTACATTGTCGCTTCAAAAAAAATCATGCTTCCTCACGAAGGATAATATATATAAGTACGCTCAAAAGCACTCAAGTATTTTCTGCATGGGACGTGTATACACTCAAATCATACAATTACATGCACAATAAATAAGCACAGAAAATCAATCTCTTTTCAATCGCAAATTAAGTGTGCTGTCAAAACTAAGAATCAGAAAAGGTCTTTACGGGTTGTAATGTAAGGCTCTTTGGACGGGTGTGGGAATATATAAGTCGTGTGGCTAATCGCTCACTCAACCTAATCTAATCGAGAAGCAAATTGCTTCACCTCGCTCAAAAATAAAAACCTCACTTAACTCTCATAACTTAGCCTTTTAATATAGGCTATTTCCCAACTCGCAAACCATACAACCGACTTGTTCGCTCGAACCACTTAGATGAAATCGAAGCTTATAGATATGCTTCTTTACAACTCTTGCCTTCTAAACATAAGGCCTTATAAAATAAACAATAAAATTCAAGCCTTTACAAGCGCGTAGGCAATCCACCATCCTATCTTTTTATTTTTTTTATTTCCCCTTTAATATTATTATTATTTTTTTATGGGGTATTAATTTTTTATTTTTTTTCGGATGGTGGTCCTTAATTACAAAAATAATAAATTTCTAATAAAAATTTCCAAGACTTAAATAACCAATAAAAATACGAACTCCTACCCCACGCTTTTAATGGGTTGTAGGGATCGTCTCCAAAACACTCAAGGCTATAGGCATGGATATTTGGATATGATTGGCTCATTCGAAATTTATAGTGGCTAAAAATATATGGATATGGCCGGAATAAAGTTTATATGCGCCTTAACTTCATTTTCAAAGTCGACTACACACAACGGTTTAAAAGAGATATCAAAACTGAAACTTACTCAAGCACATGCAAAGATGATAAACACTCAGGCTACTCGCTGGCTTTTTGCATGAAAATTTTTGAACTGACGCTGCTTTTAAGGTCTTGCGAAATCGATTACGTTCAAGTACCAATTTACAATATATAATAATAAGTTTTGAAAAATTATGCACTTATGCACGCTCAAAGACGAAAACAAATAATCATACATAGTCAACTTTGACAGGCATGCCATACAAATACAAATAAGCGTAGAAATAGCGATCAATCACATCAAAAATATGCGTTTCAAAACAAAAGGCATCAAATTTCACTAACCATACTCAACCACCCCCCTCCCTAAAAACATGGCAATCTCCTGATTGTCTTAAATATTAAAGAAAATAAGAGTATGGGAGATAAGAAAACATCCCTGAAAATTCAATGGTCGAGTCTCTCTAAAAACGCATGTGCAATTATCCTTCGTCTTAGATCGCGTGACTAGATTGTCCCGAACAAACCTATAAAAATAAATAAAATGAAACAAAACATGATTGTGATCAATTGCTACGCGCAAGTGCCCGGTGGCACGTCTTTTTGGATTCGAAACGGCCGGATTGCGGCCAACGTCGTAAATGGCTGGGTTGCAGCTCATCCAAAGGTTGCCGGACTGTGGCTAACTTGGGTCGGATTGCGACCTCGATCGACGAAATCATCGTAATCCATGATTGCTGCGTTAAGCGGTAGGTTCAGTGGTTGATCGTCATCGTTAATATCTCGAGTGGAACTAGCGGTAAGGCCTTGCAGTAGCGAGCTTCCGCTATATAACCGTTGTCCAGAATAAGCGATTTATCATATTTTCTGCACATCAACATACACATAAACGCACCACGTCAATTGACACAATATAAAAAGACAAAAATAAAATAAAGAAAATAAAACAAAAACTAACTAACGCTTGGGTTGCCTCCCAAGAAGCGCAACATTTAACGTCATATGCTCGACGTAATTGTCCGATCAATTTCTAGCTCGGGGTGGATCCACGAACTCCTTCTTGCTCCTATCTCGACTCTTCATATATTTCTCGTAATAAGGCCTAAGTCGATACTTGTGGACTTGGAAACTTGATTTCTCACTCTCATCGAACAGTGTTTCTACACCATACTCATCCATCTCCTTCATTAAAAATGGTCCACTCCACGCAGCTTCAAAATTGGTTGGACCAAACTTACGATCGGAATTATACAACACTAGTTGACCAACCTTGAACTTCTCGTTAAAAACTTCAGTCGAATTCTTCTTCTTTGTCCAATCCTTGCTATTAGCCTCGCCCTTTTTCTTCGTACGTTTAAAATTCTTGTAGGGGTCGAGGGAAACACATCTCGAATGATTATTTGGTGGCTTCGTCTCTTCTCTTGGCTCAAACTTCGAACGATCTCGTTGTGGTCTCAACTCCACTTTTGGCTCGTTTTTAGGCACGTTCAACTTCATGGGTAATCCATCTTCAAATGCCTCTACATTATCAAAATCTTCAATCGTGCCGATGCTCAAGAGCTCATTCGCGCAAGAATCTACTAAATCAATAGTAGAACAATCATTCTTAACAAACGATGCAGGATTCTTGTGAAAATCTTGAAGTGAAAATGTCACCGTTTCGCCCAATACCGACATAGTCACCCTCCCCTCGTTTACATCGATCACCGTACGCGTTGTAGACATGAATGGACGTCCTAACAAAATGGTGTGTTCTCGGTTTTTGCTTTGTACGTCTCCAACGTCCATAATGACAAAGTCGACTGGCACTACTAACTTGTCTACTTGTATTAAGACATCCTGCACAATCCCCAAGGGTAGCCTTATCGTCTTATCCGCCAATTGTAATTTCATCGTTGTTGGCTTCAGCGGTCCTAGGCCAAATTCCTTGTAAATCGAATGGGGCACCAAATTTATGCTAGCGCCAAGATCGAGCATCCCTCTTGCCGTTTGTCCATTCCCGAGAGAAATAGTTACGCAAAAACTCCCGGGGTCCTTCTCTTTAGGTGGCAATGGTTGCTTAAACATATCACTCACCTCCCTTATCAAAGCTACAGGCTGATTTGTAGCCAAACGCCTTTCCCTTGATACTAGCTCCTTGAAAAACTTCACAAACGCTGGCATTGTCTTTATCACCTCTATCAGGGGGAGGTTAATATTGACATTTTTRAATAAATTATATAGCTCCATGAATCTCTTATTCTTCTTTTCCGGACGTAGGCGATTTGGGAAGGGAACATGATCATAAACAGTCAACTTCTTGGGCGGCGAATTTAAGGAATCGATGGGGTCTTCAGTTGTTGTCGATTTCTTTTTCTTCACTGCTCCCGGAGGTTGGGTCTCGGTCTCTTTCTTATCTCCCTCCTTTCCTAACTCGATGCAGTTATCCACTTCTTTCCCACTTCTCAGCACATGAATGGCCGAGGCTTGTTCCGTTTGGCTTGGAAGAGTATTTTTCTCCTTCTTCAATGATGCCATGTCAGTTGCCAATTGTCCCACCATTAATTCCAATCTTCTTAGTCCTGACGAATTTTCAAGAGTGCTTTTGGCCATTTCAGCCATCATCGTTCTCAATTCTTTCATATCGTCTCGAACTCCCTTCATTTCCTCCTGAACATGTGTGAGGCCATCTCTGTTCCGAATAGTTTCGGCAACTTGGTTCTGTTGCCAGACTAAAAGTTGATCAGTCGACTGAACTGTAGCAGGTGTTTGCATGTGTGGTGGTCTCTGCCCCGAGTGTTGTTGATTCGAATAGTGCTGGATGGCGTTGACGTCCCCTCGTTGTTCGTTGTTGAATGGGCACATATCGTCTAAATGTTCGGGGGATCCGCATTGGTGACACATCGCATTAGTCTTCTTCGAAGAGGCCTTGCTTGCCCGCTCGGCTTTCCAAGCTGCTAATTTCTCCTCAAATATCTCTTCGAACTTTGCTTTGACTAATCTGCCATCATCTAAGTCAGGATCAGGGATGGAAATCTCATTAACTTTTAATTTACGAGGCCGAGAATTGGTTTCTCTAGATTTTTCACTCAGTTTCTCCAATACTCGTTTTGCCTCGCGGGCCGTTAAATCACCAAAATCCCCTCCTGCTGCTATTTCAACTTGGCTCTTCCCCATGGACGACAAACCATCAAAGAAAAACTGATTAATTATCTTGGGGGAATAGCTATGATGGGGGCATGCTTGTAAAAGTGATTTGTAATGCTCCCATGTTTCATGAAATAATTCTCCCTCCACTTGTTCGAAGTTAGCAATCTGCCTCCGAATTTGCCCCGTTGTTTGTGCCGAATAGTATTGATTTAGGAACTTCTCGCTTATCATCTCCTAATCAGTCAATGACCTTGGTTCTAAGGGCAGTAACCATGTCTTCGCCTTGTCCTTCATGCTATAAGGGAAACAAATCATTTGCATCTCCTCCCAATTTTGGCCATGACCTACAAATCTGCCCACTTCATCAATAAAGTAGTTCAAAAATGCTAAAGGGTCTTCGTGGGTATTTTCGTGAAAAGTCGAAAGTAAATTAATTTGATGCGGTTTAATCTCTACTTCCCTTGCAGTCGGGCCAAGAACAATTGCAGACCCATAAAGCACAACCTTCGGGCGTGCCAAATCTCGTTGTCGAGGCGCTTGGGGGCGTCTCGGTGCTCTCTCTCGGTGATAGGCAGCCTCATAATTTCCTTCGTAATCTTGGTCATTGAACCATTCATCTACAAACTCTCGTCTTGGGATTTGTCTGTCAGAATAATCATCACGTATTTCTTCGTCATGTTGAGCGTTCCCTCCTCTATTTCCTTGTCGTAGTTGTGGCGGGGCTTGATTGTTTGGTGGTTGATTGTGACCTCCAAGGTATCGTGGCTCGCTTCCATACTCTCCCCGATGACTTTGGAAAGGTAACTCATTGTCTAGTGCTTCCAACAACTCATCGTGTCCGCTTCCATGACTAGATCATCCCGCCATGGATTTGGGAATCTCGTCACACACAAAATTCGAATCTAAAGAAGAATCGCTCTCGAAAACTGGTTCGGGTCTTGGTCTCGTTGGACGTGTGCGGTGGATGTCGTCGAAGAATGGCGCAAGATCGCGTCGAAGTGATCGTCTACCTTGCATACACTCAACAACGCATCAATGTACCAAGTGGCAAAAATCCAAACCAAGTGCAATTATACAAATAACGACGAAATATAATTTGTGCACCCCTTTTTAATAAATTAATTTAAAACACGTCAGTTTGCTCGCAAGTGTACGAGGTAACTGTAGGATGATGAGTTTGACTCGAGTCGTATCTCTCGAGGAAACAACTGTTCGGTCTTACGGATGTTTTTCTCAATTACGAATAACATACATATACATTTAGGGTTTTAAATGGATTGAATTGATCATTATAACCTAAGTAATAATTAAACTAAAACTAATTAAACTAATCACTTTAACTAGATTATCAACTACGAGTAATAATTAAACTACTTGAACTCAAGAACTAAGAATTAATAGCAACTAATCTAACATCATGAATATAATAAATTATCACTAAGCAATGTATCATATGAATCTAAGATTAACGAATAACTAAGTATAAATCAATCGCATAAATCAACTAAATTAACCGATGTTCAAGAAGTGAAGAACAAGCTTTCCGGTGAAACGAGTAGCAAAAGATCGAGAATTAGAGACAGACGTGCAGTCGCGTCAACTGACGCGACCGTCGACGCACCGTCGACGCGAGCCATGTCAGCGAGTCATG
>BMAC01000176.1:618878-629979 GCA_014905375.1 Phtheirospermum japonicum
TCGAGTTCGGGATTCATTCTTCGCCCAAGATCAACGTTCAACCTCTGGAATAGCTGGAGCTTTTTACTGCTTTCATTAGTTCCAATAAGTTCTCTAAACTCTTAGTTAATTTAGTAGTTAATTTCTAGTTTAATTGTTAGTTTAATTCTTAGTTAATGCTAGAACTAGTTTAATTAGCTTAATCGTTTATGCTTGTTATTGGATATTGAAACTCGTCTATTACGCGTTAAACTCTTCCGGTTACTTAGCTGTAAGGTGAAAAACAACGAAATATCACCTACTTGCATCAATTACGATCAAAATGCGGTAAAATAAGCTGGAATTATAAAAATACGAGATTAAGCTTAAATCGTCCAACTTATACCAAAAACAAATATAAAAACGAACTAAAAAACTAATAAAAATAAGGACAAATCTACTCTAATCACTCATATCTGGAGAGTAAGGAACCAAATCACATGTGTCTTTTCCTTTGAGAGCAACAAGTTCTTCTTGCATAAGCTGAGTACCAAATAGGATCTTGAAGAGCTGTAGCCACATTATGAGGTTCAGATGGAGGAGAGGTAGTGATATGAGAGATCTTGGTTTAAATATACCATTTTTGGATCTTGTAGTCATGGAACGATGAGGTTGATTTTCAGAGATTCGAGGAAATTGAAGATCAATAGTAAGATCTATTCCAGATGATGATGATGATTATGATGACTGCGATGGTGATGATGATGATGAGTTGAGAGGTCTGTAATGAGAGAATTGGCAATGAATTTGGTTGATGCTGAGACTGGAATGATGAGTTCTTAAAATGCAGATGTATCGAAGATGCTTAGATATGGAGATTCTTCTTCATTAAATGAAACAGTTGTGACATCATAGATCCTTCCAGAAGGATGTAAAGATAAGTAGCCTCTGTGACTATTTTTGTAGCCCAAGAACACACAATTTTTTGATCTATATTTAAATTTGTTGTGATATAGTCTAAGATATGGAAAACAAGTGCAGCCAAAAACTTTTAGAAATGAATAGTCAACTGCAGTGCCTGTTAGTAGAGTATGAGGTGAATGGAACTGGAGAACAGGACATGGAAGCCTGTTGATTAGGATCACAACTGTTATAAAAGCAAAACTCCAAAATTTTATGGGGAGCATTGATTGAGCCAGCAAGGATAAACTTACTTCAACAATGTGGAGAAATTTCTTTCAACCTTTTCCATTTTGTTGATGCACATGTGGACAGGAGTATAAAAATCTTATACCAAGCTGAGAGAATAAAGGAGTTAAAGCCTTGAATTCCCCTATATGATCAGATTGAAAGCATTGAGTTTTAGTGTTGAACTATCTCTCAACAAAATCATTGAACTGAGAAAACACTGAATAGACCTCAAACTTAAGTTTTAGTGGAAAAATACAGGTATATCTTGTAAATCATCAACAAATGTACATAATACTTGTACCCTTCTACAAATGAAATGTGACTTGGACCCCAAATGTCATAATGAACAATTTTAAAAGGTTTGGTTATTTTTTCAGATTACCTATGATTTAATCTCCTAACTTTCAAGCATCACAGAAAGTCACTTTTGTATGATCAACATGGACTTTTATTTTTGTGAATACATGAGAGAGTACATATTTATAGGGATGGCCAAATTTTCTATGCCATGTATTAGGATCCTTAAAGTCAATTTCTACATTAGCAATAGCTTTGGTGCAAGTATTTGAAAAAGCCACATTGACATAGGCTGAAGTATTGGAATTACAAGAAGGAGCATATCTCTCAGTTGTTTTATTAAAGAGATTTCTGCAGTCTTTTGGAGAAACAATAACTTTATTTTGTGTGATGGATGAACCTACTCTTGAATCTCTTAGATATGAGATGTCAAGCTCGTACAGTCCTTCTTTAAGCACTCCTTTGAGAAGGATTTGATGAGTGTGAAAATCTTTAACAATACAAGAATCAGCATAAAACTCAATTAGGACCTGATTGTATTTTGTAATTTGAGAAATGCTAAGTAGTTTTTTTTGTGATATTGGTGACACACGGAATGTTCCTAAGTTGTAGATGAGTTGGAACAAAAATACCAGGTAAAGCAGTTTGTTCAATATGAGAGATTTGAAGTTTAGAGCCATTACCAACAGCCAGTTTAGAAGATCTTTGGTAAGGAGATTTGAGAGACAAATTGTCAAGATTTGTAGCAACATGATTTGTAGCTCCACTCTCAAAATACCATAAATCATCATTTTGTGGTGCTGTTATGGTATAGACTTAAGCTTACTGTTCTTCAGTTGTATAAGCTTGAGGTGCAGATTGAATCGGGACCTGTGAAGTTGACGTCAAACCTTAAAGCATTTCATTGCAACATGACCATTTTAAACTATCTATAAGAGGATTGACCACCTCTGCCACGACCTCGATTGAATCTGACATCACCATGAGTGTTGTTAAATTAAGAAACATGTGCAGAATGCACATAAGGATTTGCAATAGAGTTCTAAGCAATAGTTGGAGAAGAAGAGGCATTATGACCGACTATCTGTGATGTAAAAGCAACTTGTTGCTGAATTCTCATTTAATGAGTTTTCAAAGCAAATTGAGCATCAACCAGAGAAAGTGAATCATTTCGAGTTAGACTCACAACCACTGATTCATATTCAATACCTAAACCCCCCAAAATGTACAACACCAAATCATCATCAGAGATGGTATGACCTATAGAGTTCAGGTTATCAGCAATTGACTTCATACGGAGAATATAATCATTAATAGAAAGATCTCCTTCCTTCAATGTTTGCCAAATGGTGTATGAAAGAGCATATCCAGTGTTTGCCAAACCTCTTGAGCAGACGTACATCGACTAACAAAGCCAAGTATTGATTCACTGATAGATGTGAGCATTCAGCTCAATAGAAGTTGATCTTAATGAATCTAGGTCGTAAATTCAGGGTTTATAGTTGGAGAGGCACCATCAGAGATTTCCGGAGAAAATTGCAATGACTAAGCTACGGTGCCGAGCATAAAATCATCAAAGCCATGTGCTCTGACAGTTTAGAGAATTTGTGAACGCCAATAGGCATAGTTTGATTAATCTAAGTGAATATTGAGCGAAGAGAAATGGGGTGAGACAAACGCCATTAAAGATGTGGAATAGAGAAAGAAAATAAAAAAAGATCGGACCAAAAACTAGTCGCAGGGGAAAATTCACATGAGAAGATGGCTCTGGATACCATAACATAAAGCTCAAAGCTAAATATAGAGAGAAGCTGACAAGAGTGTTTAATTGATATGCGTTAATTATTCAACGATGTACATCACAACTCTCCATATATGGAAAGCTATACAGAGCTCAAACCTAAATTACTAATCTATCCCTATCAACAACATTGCCAACAGCTGACACTTTTCAAAGAAACAATTGAACTGGCTTTGACTATTCTGAACCATATTTGACTGACTCTAACTATATCACAATAGGGACAACCAAGTCCTCTCGAATTTAACATGATATCAAGTAGGCTCATGATCGGCCCGTGTAGGTAGCCGATATGATGAAACATGTGGGACCTGGTCATCGATATGATTAGCATGTGAGACCTATGATGATTAGTGGATTTATTGAATGACAAATGACTCGTAAGTAAGGAAGTGTGTTGAGACGTGTCACCTACAAGTTGTCTTATGTTAATTAAATAGAATGAGAGACTCCACATTATAAGCCCGGTGACCTACTTTTCATATTAACAATTGACTTTGTGGTAGATTCTCTCTTATGACTAGTCTCTTACCCATTGAAGTTGTAGTTTTTGTGGTTTTAGAAGTTTAAAAGGTTCATGGCTTGGTCTTATCGGAAATCGATTTAATTGAAGGATCAAAGTGTTTCAAGCTTGGAAAATAGAAAGAAAATGAAAATAAAGCAATTAAAATATCTAAACTAAACTAGAAAATGAAAGTGCAAATTGGTAGGATGCCTCGGTCGTGTGCCTTAATTGAAAATGCAAAACAATAATGAAAATAAGCAAGAAAATGCAATGTTTCACCGAGTACAAGTATGCAAGCACAAGGTACAACTATGCATAAAAACTCAAATAAAGCAAATTGACTAAAATTGAAAGCATGAATGGATAAAGCAATAAAAATAGACGGGAAAGTTTAAAACTTTAAGGAAAATAACAAGCAACAAAGAGTAGATCTAGGATTTAAGTATGAAACAAGGCATAAAAATAAGATTTAAAATAAAGCATATGAAAAACTTAAAATCATGACGATCCAAGACCCGATCTACAATCTAGATGTGTCACTCATCTATAATTCATAACCAAATCATAAGTTTCATCATGAATTCAAGTAGCTAAGACAAAAAGCATGAAATGAAGAAAAATGCATGAAACATATGAAATTACTTGAAATTAAACAAATCAAGGACTTGATCTATGATCTAGATGTGTCACTCAACTAGGATTCATAGTCAATTCACAAGATCAAGCACAACTTCTAATACCTAAGGCAAAAAGCATAAAACAAATGAAGAACAAAGCATGAAATTAAAAGAAAGCTTACTAGAATTAAAGAGAGAATCCAAAAGCTTGATTGAAATTGCAAGAAATTAAAAATCCAAGGGAGTACTTGAATCCTTCTTGAGCTTACAAACCCAAGGCAAAGCTTGAAAATTAAATCTAGAGAGAGAAATTAAGTCCCAAACCCAGGTTTGGGTTGGGAGGAGGTGTTTTTACAAAATGAAAGAGAGGTTCTATTTATACAAGTTAATTAGGGGTAAATGAGTCAATTATTCCATATGAGCTTGGATTTCCATATATTGACAAAATTCGACCCAAAATGGTCAAAATAGACCATTTGGGTCGAGTTGGGCTCGATTGGCTCGGCAAAATTGCAAGGTGGCTCGACATGGGCTGAGATGGCTCGGCGCTGGGCGGGCTGGCTCGGTCGTGGTCGGCAGCAATCGGCAGGCATGCGCACAGTCGATCGACTGGCTCGACAGTCGATCGACTGCCCTCGGCAGGACGGGGCGTGGATGGCCACTCTCTGAAGTGCAGTCGAGCCAGCCCTCAGCAGTCGATCGACTGCTCTCGGCAGTCTCGGCAGCTGTGGTGCGCAGGACCACGGCAGGCGTCGACGGGACCGCTCGGCAGCTCTCGGCAGGCTCGACAGGTGAGCGCGGGCATGTGCGGGCGTGGCCAACCGCGCTCGGCAGCTTCCGGCAGCTGCGCGCGGGAGTGCTCGGTTCGGGCCTACTCGGTTTGATTTTTGGGTCTCGATGCCTCCACCTATAAAATGTGAATTTAAAACATAAAAAACAATGATTTACCATAAACCTCAAGCTAACCGGACCATTTAACCAAATTAAATATAAGATTAACAAGAAACATGAAAAACAATAAAATGAGAAAACAAACGAATAACCTAACGAAACTCGATTAAAAACTACTAAAATCAACATAAAATCCTTATTAAAAACACAAGGAAAAATGCAACAATTACATGCAAAACACCCGTATTTGTTCTGCTCATTCCAAGTCCCCCCATTTCAGCAACCAATCCGTCAAAAAGTAATGATAAATAATGAACTTCATTGTACCCTGCGAACACGTTGTCATACGATTTACATAATGTTGACTAGTAAATTTCAAGAATGCAGTAAGCAAAACATAAAATATTAAAAAAATAAGCAATTGAAATTGTTCGGTCACTGATGACTGAAAATGGCACCTATTTTCGATCAGTGTGGCTGGAAATGACACTCATTTTCGGTCACTGATGACCAAAAATGGCATCCATTTTCATCATATTCCTATCGAAAATGGCATCCATTTTTATCATATTCCTACTAAATATTGATGCAATTCTTCAGCATCTTCCTATCGATGTTCATACGAAAATGGACCAAAAACTACCTTCATCGACTGGTGGTTGCTATATAAACTGGGTGTTGGTGGTCATACATTGTCCTGAGTCATCGAGCCTGTGATTGGAGGTTGCTGGTGGTGTAGGTTGGCCGGAGTTTTTTGCTTCTTCTTCATGTCAGTTAGCAAGCTTTTCTTCCTCCTTTTTATTTTTCCCCATTTATTTTGGGTTTGGTTTGTAAAGTGTTTGGGGAAAATCTTGACAAAATTAAAGATAAAATGTAATTTAATTATTTTACTAGTAGTGTATTTAGTAATCTATACCTATATATTATAGGAGGCCTGCAAATTTTGGGCATGACATATGTCATAACTCAATTGGATTTTTTTTTTCTTTTCTATTTCTTCTTTCTTTCTTGGGCATGGCATATGTCATGATCAGCATCAATATGAAATCTTTCATTAAATACAATTCAACACTAATTTTGGCAGTGTATTCTAATTACCATAAATCTCAAAATATCTGAATAATTAATTAAATACACTAAAGGTTAATAATAAAATCTCAATCTAAATTAATTAGGCATTAGTATTCTTAGACCATTGATTTGGGCCGAAAAATTTCGAGGTTCTTACATTTAAACTTGTGCTATATTTGTTGATTATAGAAATCTTCAATATCAAAAATGAGTCGTTCTACTTCGGATTTACAAATAAATATATTTTTTATTTTTAATTTATAATATATTTTCAATTAAAAGAATAAGACTCAAATTTTAAGATGAATTATTATTAATAAAAAATTGTATAAGAAAAGGAATATTATATTGTATAAAGAATAATTATTTCATAACACCAAATTTAATAATTTCAAAATATTTATAATATGAATATTATTAATAAATGTATATTACGTAAAGGAAAATTATATTGTATAAAAATAATTATTTAAAGACACATAATTGAATATATTCAATCTACCTATAAAATATAGGAAAGTTTAGAGAGTTAAGGAGAATAGTATTTTTTTTTCCCACTAGATAGAACATACAATTGATATATCACGAACCATGTTCAACGAATGAATACATTAAATTAAATTTCTAGATATATTACATATAAAATAAATATACATCGATATATAGGTTATTACAAAGTTGCACTACTAAGTATATATTTCAACTAGAACTCATATTGCGAAATGTATGCATTTTATATTCGTATATTGAGGTAAATTCGCACCATAACCATTAGTCGGACTCCTTAAAACTAAAAAAATACCAAAACTTAGGAGATCCACAAAAAATAAGATAGATTAAAAAAAACTAAAGTAGAAAAAATTAAAAAATTAAAAACTAAAAAAGAACCCCAAAATTAAAGAGAAATACCTAAACTTTTGGGAGTTGCCTTATATATATATATATATATATATATATATATATATATATATATATATATATATATATATATATATATATAGGGTTGGGTTCAAATGAAACCCTGTCAATATATGTGAACCTAGGGACTCATCTTGACCATTAGATTGGATAATTTTAATGGTTGAGAACATGGCATGTCACCAGGGTAATTATGTAAAATATTGCATTAATTTAATAAAAAGGGTATTTTGAACATATATCAACATTTCGAAAGAGCACTGCATTGCTCTTTAGAAAGCACACGGGTAAAGAAAAGCACTACGACTGTATACAAAAAAGCATCACAAATTTCGTTTTATAAATAAATGTAATTAAATTTAAAAACCTGAATATTAAAAGTATCGCATGTGATTAATTTTAGCACTACGGTACTGTATAAAATAGCACATCGCATGTGATTAATTTTAGCACTACATTACTGTATAAAAAAACACTGTTAAATTACGAGTAAGAATTTTGGGGTTTTACTATATTTTAGTTCTTTTATAATAACGTAGCAATGCCTTTTTTAATATTATTGCAGCGCTTTTTTACTACACTATCACTGCTTTTTTCGATTGGCGAGAATTTTATGGTTTAAGCCGTGCGAAATCCGACCCAACAACCCCCGTCGAACCCTGTTCGACAAAAATCCAGAGCCGTCCGAATCAACCACCGCAATCAAGAACAAGTTTGCTTAATGATATGATTTAAACAAAAAGTCCTTCAGAAACTAACATCCCACAACCAAAACCAAAACAAGAACAAGTTGCAGACAAGTTCAAACATAAATTACAAGTCCAAAAGGCCCACATCAATTCTCCATCACCCATCAACACACAATCAACAACCCCCAGCAGAAATCCCAAATGCAATGAATCTGGTTGTTGGTAAAATCTGGGTTTTGTTTTCTAATCGGAAAAGGCAAAACTGAAAAAAGCCCTCTTTTTAAAAACCTTTTGCAATATCGACTTTCACCATTCGTGATTTGATATCATGCACCTGCAAATTAATTTAATTGCAGCAAACCCAAAACAGATCTTCAAGAATTAATTCAATTTCATCGCCGCTGCCGTCTAATTCAGCCACGGCCAATCGATCGATCTCGATTAGTTAACCCCATTCTCAATTATGGGCCGACGAGCCCGACCCGGAGGCCAACATCAATTCTCGAGTGAGAAGGGAGCAGGGGAAATCGGGGAGGGGGGATGGGGAGGCGCCGGTGATTGCGCTAACCGCCATCTTCAACCGGTGTTCGCGTTCTGCCCAGGCAAGGCGGCGCTCGGCCGCAACCTGTGTCACCGGTTCATCCCGATCGGCCAAGGGAGAGGGGAGCAGCGGGAATTGGGGATGGGGGATGCTGAGGGTTGACTTTGGAAAGGGCGGCCCAGGCGGCGGGGAGGCTTTGCGCAGGCAGCGGGGAGGCTGGTCTCATGTTGCAAAAGGCGGCGCAGGCGGCGGGGAGGCTTTGTGCATGCGGCGGTGACGCTGGTCCCATGTTGCAAAGGGCGGCGCAGGCGATGGCGACTGCTTCAATCGGCGATGGTGATTCGGGCTGTCGCCGCCCACATACGGCGGTGGGTTCAGCCGATTCAAGGTCGTCGTTCACTACTTTGGCAGCCCTATGATTCTGGTGGAGGCGGCGGATAAAATTCTTAGGGTTAAGAATCGTGGGTTTGGGGAAGATGACGGGGTAGAGACGCAGATTATTGTATTTTTATTTGATTCACAGCTTTTAAGAAATTACATAAACACCCTTTTCTACCATATAAATAATTTAATAAAATTAAAAAATAGAAAAAATTTGGTTCACACAAATTATTAGATCTAAGGTCAGGATTAGTTTTTAAATTCATATATAATGACGGGGTTCTCATTTGAACCCAATCATATATATATACACACACATGAGTGTTAAATGTAAACGGGTGTGGTTAGTAATCTTTCGTGTGCCAAAATAATTTGCCTTTTTAAATATATAAACGAGTTGGTAATTTCGAATAGATAGGTGTGCACAGGCCCATTTAAGAACAACGTTTACATGTAGGCTTTATAGCCAGCACGCTTTGCAAGTATTGGGCTTCATAGCCTCCCTTTACAGGTTTCTATTTTGGGCCCCTTTGCATTCCTTGTTGGCGCCGGACCTAGCTGACTTGCCTATTTTGTCCCGAAAATATCTTCAATAACCATATTTTCACAAACATGTTTTTGTGAAATTCAACAGCTAGAATTATTAAAATATGCACATATATATACCAAGACATTGTAGGTGTTTTTTTCTTCCCTCCATGTCTGGGTGGCAAGTATCGTTGAGCAAAAAATTAAAAAATCGAAATAATCGATCGAATCGAACGGTTCGGTTGTAAAACAAAAGAAATTGTATTTAATAAGTAAGAAATAAATAACAATATTTGGATATCAAGTAAAACTTTTTTGCAATCAAGTAAATAATTCTTGACGTCAAGTAGAATTTTTTTGGATATTAAGTAATAAATTTACGGATATATAGTTCGAAATTCGGACATAAAGTAAGAAATGCTATGAGGTGACCGAGAATTTTTTTGGATATTAATTAAAAAAATTTCGAATATATAATAAGAAATCTTTTCCGATGACCGAAATACTTTTTTGACATTATTTAGGAAATTCTTGGCCCAAGGAAAATTGAAAAAAAGAAAAACTCGTCGGAAAATATTTTACGGCGACCAGAATTTTTTCCAGCAGTCGAAATTTTATTCGGCCGGTCGGCAGGCGACAACCACCCTGCTGCCCAGTATATTATTATTATTATTATTATTATTATTTGTAATTTATTTTTATTATTCTTTTTCATAGTGTATTGTGGTATATTCACATCATAATTTTGAAATATTTGAAAAAAAAAAAAAGAGCAACTATTTGATTTAAAATTCAATAAATGATTAATTGATAATAGACATTCATTTGGAGGACTATTTGATGATTTAACTTTTTTTCAACAAGAATCAAATCATGGTTTGGTATATTAAAAAACAATGAAATGTGATTTATCAATACCAAAAAACCAGCTAATACTGATGTGTATAACCGTCAGGCCTAGCCGAACCCGCTCTGGCACGACCGACCCACAACCTGCTATCCAACCCAACAATCCACTACAAAAAAATCCGGCAATTCTGGCGGATATGCTGACGGGCAAAAAGCCGTCAGCAATGCTGGCGGAAATACTGTCTGATAAAAATGCTGGCGGGTTTGCTGGCGACCATGGCCGTCAGCATATATACCCGTCAGTATCCCTTCAGGGAAAGAGCGGGAAACTATCCCGCTTAATTATCCTGACGGCCTTGCCCGTCAGGATATAATTTTTAATTAAAAAAATATATATATATATATATGCTGACGGCCAAGGTTCAAAAAGGCGTGAGGCGTAGCAAGGCGGCAAGGCCAAGCCTCAAGCCTTGAAAGCCTAGGCGCGCTTAGGCGAAGCCTAGGCGTGAAAAGGCGTTGTCAATTTTTTTTTATTATTTTATTTATTATATTGTTAAAATTAGTAAAAAAAATATATGTTTAACAAATCTGTCTACATATTTCTCGATATAGTTAGGTAAATACTAATTATTTGTACAAAATCAACGTACTATTAACAGTCTCATGTAAGAGAATCATACTTTGCAAATTATAAATTATACTTTTAATTTATAAAATCATACTTTGCAAAACAAAAATTCACACTTTTTTGAAAAGTATGAATTTCACAAAAAAAATAATGATATTTTACTTTAAAAGTTTGATCATCTTCATAAGACGCACTTATACTAGTTTTTGCGAAATATTAATTATTTGATCATTTTT
>BMAC01000176.1:631867-650398 GCA_014905375.1 Phtheirospermum japonicum
TATATATATATATATATATATATATATATATATATATATATATATATATATATATATATATAGTAATTCATTTCTCAAACCCGTGTCTCAAACTAGTTACAAGCTATTCATATTAAGCTAAGTCGACTTAATATCCAAATTAGCTTAATTACAACATTTCTAAATTAAACTAAATCACCTTATCATCGTATCAGCTTAATTGCAGCCTTTTGAAGTTAAACATAGCTTAACTCGGTATGCTATGAGTACGAATTATATTTTATTTCAAAAATATTGAGGTGTAGCTTTTTGCTATTATTTGTAGGTATAGATATTTAAATAACTATTATTACTAAATTAAAAAACTTCAACTTAATCATAAGATTTCACACAATTAGTTGAACAAGATATTAAATTCTGATCAAATCATATTCTGTTATTTTCATTTGATATTTCACAATACATTATATAAATGTAAAAGGGATAATATTGACATTAAGAATAATATTCATTTATAGTATTTAAATTACCACTTAAATGAATTTCGCTACATATTTAAATGTGTTAATGTGAAATTGAGATAAAACGGCATAGAATAGAAAAGAATTGACATGTAATAACATTACTCAAAAATTCGATACGTGTATTTGGTATTATGTTCTAAAGTGAACATGTTCAACTACAAATATTTGTCTGTTATAATCGGTAGAGAAGATAAAAGTTGGCGATATTTTTAACGATTTATTTTATGCAAATATTCAGTAGAGAAGATAAAAGTCAATAATTTAATTTGAAGATTTATAGAAATGTGTGTCATAATTTTGTAACTCCATAACGAGGGAGGTAAAGAGGGGAGTGGTTTAAAATTTATATAGAAATCTCCACTTATTTCAATCTCAATCTCATTCTCATTCTATAACTCCACATATATTCAAGAATTTGTTTATTTTCACGATTTATTCAGATATCTAAACTACAAAATAATAATGAATAAAAGTTGTAATGACTAGTTACAAGTTATTCGACTTGAACGGAACTTTTATTCACTCATGATGTTGAGGGTGGTGATTTGTTTGATCCCCGATTGCCGAGTAGCTCAGATACAATATGGGCTAAAGTTTTTACTAGTGAGCATCTTATGCGGGGGGCGGACGGTAACTCCATGCTCAACTATCGACAACCAAATAAACAAAAATTTAATGACTCGGTAAAGCTTTTGATATTGGGTAATTTATATTTACCACTATTCAATTCCCAATAGTGCGAGAGAGTTGTTCCAGTTATTTATTAATTTGAAATTTAACTAATTGTACTTTTTATGCTTTATCCAAGAATCTTTACCCCTTCTTTTCATTTTATTTGTGAAATTAATATTAAATTGGGAGTTGCAAAATGGTCCAATAATAATGAAAGTAAATAAAATCTGTAAATATGAATGATAGTTCACTTCTATTATTGTTTCAACACTTCAAAAAGATAAATATAACAAACATTTATGATCATTATAGAGTTTTTAAATGTAAAAATAAGAAAAATTAAAAAATATTGTATTCTCAATTTGTGTCTTGTACATATGGCTAGTCATTATTTATTAACTATTATTTTTCATTGTTAAATAATTATTTATTTTAAAGTTTGATTAGATTCGTTAATAATATTTAATATTTTAAATCAAATTCTACAATAATTCTTGGTTACATATTTAGACAAATTCAAAAGATATCATATTCTCAACCACTGTTGTATTGTACTAGAGTCTAATTAATATTTATCAATTATTATTATATAAACTTATATTTTTATATTTAAATTTAATTCATTGATAATATATAGTTATATACTTAAATTATTGCAAATAACTCGTAATTTAATCATATTATATATTCTAAATTCTAAGAATAAAAATAACTACACATTATCTAAGAATAATTATATTATATATTTTAAATCCTAAGAATAAAAAAAAATTGTATCTATTCCTTGAATGCCTAAGAATATACATAAGGTTTTTTTCGTAATTAATATTATTTTATAAGTAATTTATCTTTTAATTAATATAAGTAATTTTATTTTTTTTCTAATTATATATGATTTCTTATATATATTTATATTATAAGAATAAAAGAAAATATTGAATTAAACAAAATATAATCAAAGGAAATATAATAAATTAGGTAGATATTATAATCCTTATATTTAATAAGTCTCAAAATCTCCAAAATTCATCAAGTAAACATCCGAACCACCGGAACATTACACGTCAGCCCGAAGCTTCCTAAGTAGACACGTAAGATAGAAATCTCATATTTACATACTTAAATTAATTCAAAACTTATTACACGCTCAACCTGTGTATAATTTATATTAATTAATTATTATTAAATATTTTTATATTTTATATTTTAAATTAAATTATATAATAATTCTTAGTTACATACTTAGACAAATTCAAAAGATATTTATTCTCAACCCGTGTCATATTGTATTGGTGTCTAATTAATATTTATTGATTATTAGTATATAAATTTATATTTTTATATTTATATTGAATTCGTTAATAATATTTAGTTACATACTTAGATTATTGAAAATAACTCGTAGTGTAAATATATTATATATTCTAAATCCTAAAAATAAATATATTTTAATTTTCATTCTAAATACACTTTATTTAGACTATTAATAAATATTAACAAAAATTAATTAATATTAGCTTATAAGTAATTTATCTTTTAATTAAGATAAGTTTGGATTTTTTTTCTTAATTATATATGACTTCTTATATATTTATATTATAAGAATAAATAAAATATTGAACTAGACAAAATATAATCAAAGTAACATATTAAATTAGTCATATATAAAAAAGGAAAGGATTAAATTTAAAGAAAATATAATAAATTAGGTAGATATTAGAATTCTTATATTTACTAACTCTCAAAACCTCCAAAATTCGCCAAGTAAGTATGCGAACCACCAGAAAATTACATATCAGCTCAAAATCTTAAGCAGACAAGTAGGATAGGAATATTTTCCTTTAGTATATAGGTGATATATATATATATACTAGTTGAACACCCGCATATTATGCAGGATCTGAAAAACAATAACACTCATTAAAAACACTAAAAGAATAATATTGAAAATGCTACACCAAATCGTAACATTATTTTTCTATTTACACAAAGATTATTCTTCCCAATAAATAATTTTTACACATAAATCGGAGCATTATTTGTTCTAATTACAGTACGACTGATTTTCACAATAAATAATTTTTAATTATTTTTACTCGGAGGTCACGAAATTAGTTGTAAGACATAGAAAAATACCCCATACTTGAAAGAAAACCGTAGAAAATTGAGTTTGAAAACATACGACACTAAATATGTGATATAGAAAATTAAAATATATAAGGCACCGCTAATTCTATTAAAAAAATATTGTATATCTAACTTTTAGTATATGTAATATTATTTATTTTTTATTTTTCCTTTTTTCTTTTTTCTCTGCGTAAATAAATTAATTTGTTCATATAGATATATAATGCGTCTATTAATGAATTTTATTGGAATTAGATAAGGATATTTAGAATATATTTAATATTTATTTTCATAGGTGTAATAATTTGTTATTGTTAGTTTTTATTGTTGTTGTTTCTCTCTCTCTCTCTCTCAGCGCAACAATAGATTTTCATATAATTTTTAATGTTGTTCTCAATGCATTATATTATGATTAGATATCCAAATTTAAGTTTATATATTTTATATTTATATTCCTTTTATAATAATTTTATATAAATAGATATCTAAATTTAAGTTTATATATTTTATATTTATTTTCCTTTTGTAATAATTTATATAACTCGTGTTTTTCTTAAATAGAATATTTAGAATTCTAAAAATAAATTTCTTTCAACTTTTATTACAAATAAAAAGTAATTCAACTTATATAGATTTTTTTCTAGTTAAATATGACTTTTTTTTTTATATTAGTATAATAAAAGTAAGATATTGAATTAGGCAAAATATGATAAAGAAAATATTGAATTAGATAACATATAGTAAAAGGAAAATATTAAGTTAGGAAAAATATAATGATAGAGAAATATTAAATTAGGTAAAAATATATAAAAGGAAAATATTAAATTGGGTAGATATTAGGTTCTGTGACACCAAAGCACCAGAATCTTTTCCAAAACTAACAAAGCATTGGAAGAAGACACATATATGATAGGAGGCTTTTACACACACACACACACACACACACACACACACACACACACACACACACACACACACATATATATATATATATATATATATATATGAATTGGATCCAATGAATCCAATTATTAAAACGAGTTCGTATGGTCAAATCTCACACATTTAATAGATTTAGATATGATGGATGTAAATTGGATGAAGGATGGTTGACTAATAAATATATAGTATGTATTATTGTATGTACCACTAACTGTGCATTATCGAACATGTAAATGTGCATTAACAAACTATTAAATGTGCAATAAAACTGTTGGAAAATTGGTTTGGAGAAACTTGACATATAATGTAAACATCATTGTCATTCTAATAATGCATCAATGTACTTCTAAGAGCATCTCCAATACAATAATGTTGAAAGTGAAAAAATTGACACATGAAATAAAAATAATTATGTGCAACATTAAATGCTTGATATTGTCAAGAGCAATGTTAAAGACATTGCTCTTGACAATGTCTACAATTAATTTTAAAGATATTATCCAATCATGTTATTACTCTCTCTTTATTTTTTCTAAAAATAAATAAAATAAATTATCACATATATAACATTAACATTGATGCATTGGATTTTTTTTTTATTTATAAAATGTCAATATCATTTGCCACATATGATCAATTAAAACTATTGCATTGGAGATGCTCTAAATATGCAATATCATGCATTTAAATGTGCATTGAATTTCTTCTTCTTCTTCTCCTTCTTCTCCTTGTTCTTCTTCTTCTTCTTCTTCTTCTTCTTCTTCTTCTTCTTCTTCTTCTTCTTCTTGATTTTTCGCAATAACTTCAATTAAAAAATTTTAAATGTACAAATTTGTTGGGAAAAATAGTATGGTATTGTTCCTTAAGTCGTAAGGAATAATATGGTGTAATTTATTTTGGAAATATATATATATATATATATATTGCCAAAATAAATTACACCATATTATTCCTTACGACTTAAGGAACAATACCATACTATTTTTCCCAACAAATTTGTACATTTAAAATTTGTATATATTGAGATTTATAGAGAGATTTCAATAGAAGATAATTATTAATTGAAGAGAGAGAAATAAATGATGTTATTATATTAGTTAATTATATTAATATTCATGTAAATGTTAATTGACACATATTTAAAAATCTATTGATATACATGTAGAAAGACAGAGATGTACTTGTTATTCAAATTAATATATATCCATTGTATCTAATGTATTGGATGGTTTTGATTTCTCCCTACGGAGTCATTGTAAGAAGTATACCCATTTGATCCACTACCTATACGAAAACATCCTTGAGAAAGTTACATAACTAAAATTGTATGCAAACATTATTTTGACAAAAATGTTAGATTTAGAAAGTGACTAACCATGTATAAGAAAGAGTTATGACAAGAGTTTGAACTCAGAGTTCAACGTTACAATTTATTGAAGATTTATCTTCTATAGCCCAAAGCTAATCAAATTCTATACATTTGAACAAGTAACTACAAGCCCGGGATGTTTGTATCTAGTACTTTCAAATAGACCTTTTTGAATCATTAATAAAACTCTGAATCTTGTGTAAATATTATTATTAATAATGAAACCTATAAATACCTTTTTCTTAACGTCGTGGACAATTTATATCATAAATATAGATTCATAATGCATATAACACACATGGCAATAAATATTTTATATTTATTATTCGTTTCTTATATATTCAAAAGATTTTAATATGTCGTAAATATACCATTTTTCATTTAGTTATAACTATTAGATCATTTTAGGGAATAAATACTGGAGTAAATCAATAAATCTAAATAAATAGGTGGTGGAGGGTACAATGCCTTCAATAGTAATCATTTCCTATATATTCATCACTCAAACCCTATATATTCACCACGACTGATAATATAATGAATGGCGAATAATATAAATCAAATAAAATACAAGATACATGTTTCAAATCTATATACACTTTTTTCAAAAGTTCTACCATAATATTTGAGCTATATGGTTAAAAACAATAAATACCTATTGTAGAAATATCTAATATAAAAAATTAAAATCATTAAAAAAACTCAATTTTTATTATATTTTTTTTAAGCCAACCATCACAACTTACTAGTTACTACTGATGAATGGTCCAAACGGCTACAACCAGCGCTTAGGAAGACAACCACAAAATCTGTTGCCACATCTCAAACAAAAGGTCTAGAAAAAGTGGCAATACTTTTAACAATAAAATGCACAATTTCATCGCCTTCATACGCGTAAATATAACTTTGACCCGGAATAAGAATCATAAACTACTTACATTTGGTGATGTTCTTTATAAAAAGCATAAAGAATTGATAATTTGTATTGACCTCAGAGGGTGTATATATACATGCACAAGACTTGTCAAATATGTAAACAATAATAAAAGGTAATAACAAAAGAATTAATTACAAATTTATAATACTTTAATATTTTAATAGGCCCCATCAAGATGGCGATCCTACGAGCCCTAATATTGGACATAAGAAAAATGCAGAAGAGGCACGAAGAGGCTTGGAAAGAGTATCAACAAGTTGGCCGGCCCCACCAAACATGCGAGATACGAAGACGACTGTCTTAGAAGAGATCACGAACAAAATAATAGTTAATAGCAATATGCTTCATGCAAGTGTATAAAATGGGATTGGCATAGAGATAAGTCGCATCAATGTTGTCATTGTGGATAACAGGAGGCACACTAAGGGACACATGAAGCTTAGAGAGAAGAGAGCGAAACAATTGAAATTCGGAGGTAGCAGGCACAGTGGCACGATATTCGGCCTTAGCAGAGGGGCAAGCAGCCGTGCCTTGTTTCTTTGAACTCCAAGAGATAAGATCAGGACGGAGAAAAATAACATAGGCAACCATATAGAAGTCGATCATCATAATTACCTTTGCTTAAGAGAAACAATGCAAAGACGAATACCATAGTCCTGAAAACCATTTAAATACCGCCAAAGATGCTTAACATCCACCCAACGGAGCTCAGTCAGAGCATGCATGAACTGGGAGAGCTTGGTCATGGCAAAAGAAATGTCTGGACGAGTGAGAAGAAGATACTGAAGGCCCTGACAGCCCGATGATGCTCAGTCGACTCAACAAATGAATACCACCACGAAGCAAAAAAAGAGTAATAGTGATAAGCGGAATTGGTACCGGATTGGCAAACATTGAGCAAGGAGATCAACCACATAACTGCGCTGCGGTAAAAGATACTCATACGAAGTTGTAAGAACATAAATTCCATGACAGTACATAAGGGCCCCTAAATCCTGGATAGAGAAGCGAGTAGCCAAGGCATCAACCACTTGAGTAATAAGCTTACCATCACAACCTGTTAGAACATGATCATCCATTTAGACCAAAAAAAAAAAGTAGTAATACCGGAGTGATGGAAAATAAAGAGAGACATATCGGATTTTACATGAGTGAACCACATCTGTAATAAAAACCACCAAAGTTGACAGTACCAAGAGCGAGGAGCCTTCTTAATCTCATAACTTGCCTTAGTAAGCTTGCACACACAAGAAGGATAATTTGAGTCAAAGACGGGAGGCTGAGCCATATTGACCTTCTCAACAAGAGGGCCATGTAGGCGTTGTTCACATCATGTTGGCACATGGAATAGCCACGAGATATGGCCAGGCTGAGAACCAACCGAATGGTAGTGGTCACATGACTAAACATGTCAAATTAATCAACAGTTGGGCATTGATGAAAACCTTTAGCCACAAGGCGCGTCAATAGAGCCATTGGATAACCATTTAATACGAAAAAACCCATTTATTGTCTATGAAATTCTAGGAGGAAAGAAGTGGTACCTAATTCCAAGTACTATTGTTGAGTAACACATCAAATTCAGTGGACACAGAAGATCACCAGCAAGAATCGGTGAGAGCCTACTAGACTGTGGAAGGCTAAGAGTGAGGCAACGAGAGAGCGACAACAAGACCATAAGGGTTCAACTTCATAATATTATTGCGCAGCCGGGTATTCATATGGTGAGTGTTGGTGGTCGCAACCATCAACGACGCAGGGTCAACGCTGATGACCGCGGGCGGTGCAGGGAACAACATGGAGGCATCACTGGTGTGGGCAGGGGGCGATGCAACAAGTGAAAGAATGTCCGGGGTCTTAGGCAGCAACGACGACATCATATCACTAGTGACTGGAGATGGTAGTGAGAGGACATGGATAGATGGAGGTGGTGGGATTGGGGATGCATGAGAGTCATATAGTTGCGAGAGTGTCACGCCCCATTTTCGAAAAATATAAATTTTGATTCCTTATAAGCAAAACTCCCAAAATCAAGGGCGTGAGTTTTCAATAAATTACATCCACAATAAATTTGAGCAGAAGCGTGAATATAACTTAACATTTATTTAAAAAAAATAGGAGATTCACTTAATGAACCAAAATAGTAGTACTCGACTATTCAAGGAGTTTTAAACAGAAACACAAGTCTCAAATGTTATTTCAAACTTGACAAAAATTAAAGATACCAATCCATAGAGAAGAAAATAAAATAGCATTGAAAATAACATCTTCGCATCCACCGCCTCGTACCACATCCAACTCCTCAACCTGAAAAGTTTGATAGAAATGGGTGTGAGCTTTCAACTCGCTCAGTGGGGATTTGTTTGTCAACATTAAACACAAATCATACAAACCACAAATGAATAGCTACAACACACTGTCAGTCGTTCATAGATGTTGGCCAACCATAGATTTAGCTCGAAAGCTACTGTTGTTTTAGCCCGAAAGCTACTGTTGTTTTAGCCCGAAAAGCTACTATGGAATGTTGCATTGAGACATAGATAATTCATACAATCGCATTTAACATAGACAAACATAGAACACGCTCGGCAATGTTAAGAAGAAATCATATAAATCATAAATGAATGGCTACAACACACTATCATTGTTTTAGCTCGAAAGCTACTATGGAATGTTGCATTGAGACATAGATAATTCATATAATTGCATTTAACATAGACAAACATAGTTTTGAAAAGAGTTTAGAATCACCCACCTTTAAATGCGTTTCGTGGAAAATTGAATGTAGATGCTCGTGCTTGAAAATCCTAGTTTCGAGAACCCTCGTTTCCTACATTGAATATGATAGCTTAACTTAGAACTTGGATTTAAAAATTAATTTGGAATATTTGAAAAGATAAAGAATTCGTAACCTTGATTCGAACGCCCGATCATGGAATTTAAATAAAATGGTAGAGTTTGGGGGTTCAATTGAACATTGTTACAACTTCTGGGATTAAATTGAAAAGGGGCTAAGGGGCTGAGGGTTCAATTGAAGTGGTTTAGAAAGCTGGGGGGCTAAATTGCAAAGTTCTGGAAACTTGGATTAAAAGGGGTTAAATCCCTAATTTTTTTTCTCCTCTCCCGTCTCTTTCCCCTTTCATTCCTCCTTTTCTCCTTCTCCAAAAACCAGAATCGGCCGGTCTCTCCTGCTCCTCGACGGCGGCGAACGGCGAACGGAAACAGAGAAAACCCGCGACGGCTCAGGGGGCTGTGACCGGTGACCAAAATCCCACTCCTCTCCAGAAATCAACAATCAGCACCAGCTCCTCCTTCGATTGTCGGCGGCGGCCGACAACCCACAGCGGTGGCAGGCGAGGTGATGTGGCTGGAGGCGGTGGCGCTCGGCAGGCTCCAGCGGCGAGCTTGGGAAGGCGACTCATCAAGGGCCGTGGCTGGGCTCCGCGGTGGGGACAAGGATCGGGCCCATTGGCCCGCGGTTGATTCAGCGGCGGCGGCAGCACGGCGGAGAGGCCCGACCTTGGGCCCGTTCGTATGGCTTTGTAGTGTTGGTTTTCCAGTTAGGCCGAGAGTGGTGGGGATGGTAACGGGCAGTGACGATTTTGGCCTACCGGGAAGGGTTGCCGGTGGTTGTTCGGGTAGGTTGGTGGCTTGGCTGCGTGGGGTACAGCGGCGGAGGCGACTCGGCAACGGATTTTTCGGCTCCGTCGATTAGCGATTCGGTGGCAGTGCATCGGCGGGCCCGGGGCTGCGAATGGACGGCAGTGGCGAGGCAGGCTCGGGCCGTGGGTTTTCGTACGGGTCTGGTGGTGGTGGTGGTGGTTCGTTGGCCGCTGGTGGTTGTTTGGGTGGCAGGCGTGGTCGTCGGCCAGTCGGGTTTCGGGTTTGAAACGGGTCGTGGCGGTGGTTGTGGTTTCGGACGGTGGTGTTGGGGGTTTTCCGGCGATGCTCGTAGTGGCAAAAAAAAAAAAAGTCGGCGTGCCGGGCTGTTGGGTGGCAGGCGTGGAGATTTGTCGTAGGAAAGTCGGGCTGTGGTCGTGGGTGGTTCGACGACTCGGGGTGACTGAAAGTTTGGTGGCCGATCGGTGGCGATTCTGGAGACGTGGATTTCCGGTGTTGTGGGTTTGACGATCAGATTAGAGTGGTGATTCTGTCGACAGTCGGTTTTGGGTAGTTTTAATTAATGAGTTGGGTTTGTGGCTTTGGAAAAATTGACAGTCGTTTTTTGAGAAACGATGGTTTTGGTTTGAGAAAATTGATGATGGATTGTTGTTCTTTGAAAATCTTAGAAAACCAAGATTGATCGTGTTACTGTTGCTTGCGGCCGTATGAAAAAAAAAGATTGAAGATGGCTTGAATTTGTTTATAAACGATGAATAGGATTTAATTTTGGAAAGTTAGGGTAGAGGTTTAGTGGACTCGATTTGTCGTTGGGCTCGTTTTTAAAGTTCGAAAAGAGTCGACCCAATAACGACTTAAGTTTTAAATCCAATAATTTCGTGAACGACCCAATAGTATTTTAAAATATTAAAATGACTATAATAAAAATAAATCATAATAATTTTAGAAATTGAAATTATTTTAAAACTAAAATCTAATAATTTGATTATAACAAGATTTTAAAATAATTTGAGATCATTTACATAGATACAACTACAATATAATAGTCTTTAAAATATAATTAACAATCGCACTAGAAATTCTATTATATAGAAATTCTTAAATCAATTAAATAAATCATAGTGATTTTTAGAAGTCGAAATATATATATATAAAATTTATTTGGTAACCGAATTGTTAATTCGATTAAATAGAATTCTATGGGTTTTGAATTTGGGCTTTGGTAAAAATAAAAATAAAAGTAATAATGTTTAAATTTGGCTTTGGTAAAAATAAAATAAAATGAAAATAATGTAATTGGATTTGAATAAAAGGCTTATTGGACTTGAAACAATAGAATTTAAATAAAAAAAATATTGGGCCTAATATTATAAGGAAATAAAAACTTGGGCGTTATAGAGAGTGATATTTAAGGATAAGTATGTTCAACAAACTGAACATGGGTAGAGGTGTATAATTTGGACGATGTAGGATCATAACAGAGATGTCATAGTATTTAAAACCACCCATAGAGAGAATGGGCGACATCCAAACATCAGATAAAATAATTTCCAAAGGTATAGATGAAGGGATGCTAAAATAAAAAAATGGTAATTTATGTATTTTATTAATATCGTGAGAAGTACACGAGAAATTAGATAACGACTTAATCGATAATTAACTAGACGAAAGTAAACTACATAAGAATTTAGGCGACATGTGTCCTAAACGCATATGGCATAAAAGGAACGGACTCGGTTGAGGTCGAGAGAGCAGAGGGAGATGAGACTAGAGGAGCCAAATTAGGTCGGCGATATGCGCTATGATCATGGGTGTTGCACAAGATGGTATGCCTCCTGTGATGATCCTTCACCTGAAAATTACAATCATTAAAAAGCACATCAATATTTGGAACGACATAACTGGGAGACCAAAATAAGATTTTTCAAAATAGATGGTACACAAAGAGAGTGCAATAATTTAAGGGGTGAGGATGAAAGATCACGAAGTGAGCCGGTGTGTGATTTTTAGACTTGAACCATTACCAATCACCACATTCTCAGGGCACCCCGTACGGGGAGGGGAGAGAGAGGTCGTAAAGACCCTTAGTGATGTGATGTGATGTGAGGCACTGAAATCCATAATTCATCCAAAAGCAGACAGAGCGTGCGTCGAATGGGCAGCAGTATGTGTGTGGGGGGTTCCATAAGCAGGCTGAGGAGTCGTTGGTGTCAAGATGTCGTGCCAGTGAGTATGCAATTATTTAAACGAAACAATTGGTAAATGAAAAACTTGTGATTGTAATAATAAATATAATAATTTCAACGCTGATTTCTATGAGTATTAATTGATATTAATAAATTCGAGAATGGTATAATTAGAAAACACCAAATAAATTAACAACTTAATTATACTCATTCTTAATTGGTGTGAAATCAACCACCATATTGGTCGATGCCACACAAATTTTCTTCTATCTTCCTTCCATATTTAACAAATTAGGTATGACATCCGTAAATGAAGGCAAACACTTATAGAATCACTTATAGAATCAAAGGGTCATTGATCCGTCGGTCTATCCAACTCGATATTATAATTTATTAATGGGGCTTTGACCAATTAGGCCAAAAGCAAAGAGCCATATTCCATTTAGGCCAAATGTTTTTTTATATATTTTTTTATATTTAACTCCTATATATACATTACAAATTTGTCCCTATTGAAACTAAACTAAATTAATACAAACCCTCCTTATAATACGAGGCAAATAATACGAGACAAAAACTTCTTTATAATGCGTATATATTTTTTATATTTAACTCTTATATATACATTACAAATTTGCCCCTATTGAAACTAAACTAAATTAATACAAACTCTCTTTATAATACGAGACAATTAATACGAGACAAAAACTTCTTTATAATGCGTTGTGCGTTGTTCTTTGATTCGATGTTCCACGTACCATTACAATTCACACAATTTTCAAAATACAATTCACACGATTTCCAGAATAGGAGCAGTTTGAATTTCATACTTTCCTTTATATAATTTCATATTAATAAAATTTCATACTAAATTTAACGATTCACACGATTTACAAAATTTTCATACTTTCCTTTATATAATTTCATACTAATAAAATTTCTTAAATTTAACCATTCACCCCATTTACGGAATATTCTCCTTTATATAATTTCATACTAATAAAATTTCGTACTAAATTTAACAATTCACACAATTTACAGAATAAGAGCAGTTCGAATTTCACACTTTCCTTTAAAACTTCATACTAATAAAATTTAAATGGATTTGATAACTTCATACTAATAAAATTTAAATGGATTTGATTGGTCCTTTTAGTATGATCAATTCACACAAAGCAGTTCGAATTTCATACTTCTTTAGAATTTCATACTAATTTGGAAAAGACTATTTCATACTAATTTGAAAAATCGAAGCAGTTCGAATTTCATACTTCTTTAGAATTTCATACTAATTTGGAAAAGACTATTTCATACTAATTTCATACTAATTTGGAAAAGACTTTTAGAATTTCATACTAAGATTTTGATTGGTTCATGATGTTTGTGTTATGATTGAATTTCATACTATCTTTCTATATACTATATTCTGAAAAATTCCATACTTATTATTTTTTTTGTTAACGGGCATAATTGAATTTCATACATGTTTTTTTTAATAATTTCATACATGTTTCTATGAATTTGTAGAATTCCATAAAATTTGACATTACAATTCATACAATTTCCCCATTATAATTCACACAATTCATACATGTTTTGTTTTTTTTTAAAGAATTTCATACATGTTTCTATGAATTTCATAGTACTAATCAGAAATTTTCCCTTTATTAATTTTGTACTTGAAAATATTAATTTTTCGAAAATCACTAACTCGTAACTATTATATTATAATAATATATTGTATTATGATATATTAATTTTGTTATTATAATTTATCACGTTCGTCCCACAAATATAAGTCCAGTATTCCAATTTTTTTCATGTCCTACAAATTAATTTATTTATCAACTATTTCAATAACAAATATACTAATGGCAACACTAATTTTTATGAGTATTAGTTGATATTAATAAAATAAAAAAATACTAACGACATAAATACTCAATTTTCGTTTTCGTGTGAAATCAGACGTAAATACGTGGATGGAGAGAGCATTAATTATCAATTTTGGAAAAGAAGATTCCTTAAATGAAAATAAGGATAATCTTGAGGAAATCTGATAGTTGTTTATAATTTGTGTTCCATCGATTAGAGCACCAGGTTGCCTGCCATTTCTTTTATCGTGAAAACCCGAAAATACCCTTCTTGCTCTCTGTCTTCGTACTTTCTTTGAAGAGAGGACACGTATCCTTTCCTACTTACAACCCGCTCTCCTTGTATATTGGGGCATATACATACATGATACACACAACTCAACTCACTACACATACATTTCCAAGCTACACACAAAAAATAAAAATGGACGAAAACTCTTGTAATTCACATTCTAAGGATGAGCAAAAATCACGGCGTCGTAGAAGGTCGGCGGTCCTGCGGCTAAGGTACATAGCTATGGCCCTTGCGCCGCCGCAGAAAATGCTGCTGCCCCATACCGGCAAGGGGGCGTTTGAGAGCGAGAGCGGCGACTTGGCGTACGGGTTCGTATCGATGATTGGGCGGAGCAGAGACATGGAGGACAAGGTGACGGTGGCGCCGCCGGACTGGCTGGACGGGGAGTATTCGTTTTTCGCGGTTTACGACGGCCACGGTGGGGCTGACGTGGCGGACAAGTGCGGGGAGAGGCTGCACATGTGTCTGGAGAGGCACATAGCCAAGGCCAAAGAAGAGGCGGCTGCTGGTTTCGACTGGGTTAAGGTGATGATGGAGTGTTTCTGCAGTATGGATGATGAGATTGAGAAGCTGCAGGATGAAAGTAACAAGGCGCCGAGAGAGAAAAGGATGGGGTCCACAGCGGTGGTGGTGCTTGTCGGAAAGGAGGATGTGGTGGTGGCCAACTGCGGGGACTCCCGGGCGGTGCTCTATCGTAATCAGGTGGTTCTGCCCTTGTCACACGATCACAAGGTGACAGCTAGTGTCTTTTTTATTTATTTATTTTTTTAAACTTTGTTTTATTCACCAAATAGGGAAAAAGATATTAATTATGAATTTTTTTGATTATAAATTAATTATTTGATTAGCCTGAAAGAGAAGATGAGAAGGAGAGAATAGAAGCCGCGGGAGGAAAGATCGTATGTTGGAATGGTTGGCGCGTCGAAGGAGTCCTTTCCACCTCAAGGTCCTTAGGTAACACCATAGAATATCGTATTTGTAGAAACGTGATTTTCATATATTAATTATTATCATCAATTTCTGATGAACTTACAATTGCATTTTGGAGGTGATCATTATTTGAAACCGTATGTAACGTCCGAGCCTGAGGTGACGGTCCTGGAGCGATCAGACATGGATGACTTCCTAATAATTGGAAGTGATGGACTATTTGATGTTATGTCGAACGAGCGTGCATGTAAAGTTGTAAAAGAGACTCTGGAGAGTACCACAAGGCAAGCTCGCGGGAGTGGTCGGAGGCAGCGGCTATGCTAGTTGAGCGGGCTGTGCATGAGGGAAGCAAAGACAACATCAGTGTTATCGTTGTCAAGATGGCATGAAGTGGCTCTAGTCACCATGGTGAAACAAAGATGGGTGTTATTTGTTATCACGAATGATCTTTTGTTTTTGAGTTGTAATTTGAAGTATTCACCATGGTGAAACAAAGATGGGTGTTATTTGTTATCACGAATGATCTTTTGTTTTTGAGTTGTAATTTGAAGTGGCAATGGCCTTTTTTTTTTGAGTTGTGTTTTATTTGGGAAAATTTCATTTTTGTTATATTATGTTGGCCACTTGAGTTGTGTTTTTTTTGGGAAAATTTTATTTTTGGTATATCATATTGGCCACTTTTCAGAAAAGTTACGTGATTTTGGCCATCATCAAAGTACATCCACTAAGTTGGCAAATTCATCAAATATGCTACATTTTTATCATAAATGCTGACGTGGCATGATTATTTAACTTTTTATCATTTTTCATTTACTTTTAAATATTAAATGAGAGTAAAAAACCACTTTTGCCTTTCCTTCTCATTTATTTTTCCTTTCTTTCCAAATCGATTTCTGAAACATTCAAAGCATCTGGCCCTCCATAAAGTGGATTTATATCGTGAACTTCTATCCACATCGGCTCGTATGATCTCCTCAAAAGAAAAAAAAAATCGACGTACTCGTTTGGCATTAAAGATCTTTATATTCATCCCTGCCTAAATTAATGGTACTATGTTTACCTAATTACCAGAAGTTCTATTTATTTATGGACTGCGAGGAGTTCGCTTCCATAAGGGTCGATGACGTTGTTCTTGCTCAGCAGATCCACCATGAGGTTCCACGAATAGGCCTTGTGCTTCTGGGACTGACCGGCCCGTCAGAATAACTTGGCGGCGCGGAGGGGGAGTTGTACGAGTGCTTCAGGACTTGCTGGATGAGTTCGGGCTCGGGCTGGATTCGGGCTGCGGTTAGGCGGGACTCGACTTCGTGGACCGGGGATGTGGAGAGGACTTCGTAGAGGGACGAGCTTGGGGAGATATGCCGGCGGATGTGTAGTGGCGGGGGAAGCGAAGGATTGGGGCGAGCGGGCTAGGGTTTCCGGCCGCCATTTGGGGCATAGATTGTGTTTTCAATCTCCGCCGCTAGAGCTGTGGTCTGCTCTCTTCGATCCCTCCATCTTTATCTATCGCCTCTCTCTTTCCAAATATGTTAAGTGTGGGTTCAGTTTTTTAATTAGTTTCGTTTCACCCCTTTCCCAAAGTTGAATAATCAATTTGCTATTGGTTTATCAGTGAATAATTGGCTGAGCACGAAATGCATTTGAAGTTATTGGTTGATGTCCATGATTCAATATAAGCGTTTCTTTATTAAATTTCATAAATCACACTACAAGAATTGAGGTTAGGAGGGAGGACAAAATTGGGAGGACATTCGTGTCGTCCCTATAGGTAGGACATATAGGAACGACATCCAAAAGTTCTTGCAATAGGTTCCATAACCTATTGGGAGGACATTTGTCCTCCCAGTAGATAAAATGTCGTTGCTATATGTACTACTTTTAGGGACGACATTTTGTCCTTCCTACAGGTATAATAAGTCGTCCCTATATGTTTTACCTTTAGAAACGACATTTTGTCCTTCCTATAGGATGTAAAGTCGTCCCAAAAAAGAGCATTTAATTACCTTGACCAACCGTGAATAAATACCCAACCAACCGAATTAATGTCTTACATATTAGAAGGACAAGTCCTTTCAATAAGTTTAAAATGTCCTCCAATAGCTCACAACTTCTTTAACACCCAACAGAGTACCATTTCATTCGCAATGTTAGTATCTTTCTCCAAACACTCTCCACAACAACAACAAAAATATAACAATGTCAGCATCATCAATATCAATAACAATGCAGCAATATCAACAATGATGGCAAATAATTTTTGAGAAAATCAAAAAAGGTGTGAATCAATTCTTCTCCATTCTATAATTATATGTAATCTAATTTTTAGTTGAATATAATTTCATCATCATCATGTAATGATTCATAAACTGCAAAAGTTTAAGTTATATTGTTGTATAAATAGTTAGAAATAATACTCCAATAACTTTTAAAGTTTTCAAATGTTCTTAGGTTTGCATAAGTACCTAACAAAATTTTTATCCTATAAGAATCTAATTTGTGATGGGAAAAAAAATATCATGACCATTTGTAGTTTTAAATGATGATTGCTTTTATTTTTACTTTATAATATTATCAAGCTAAAGTATATTTACCTACTTCATTCATGCCACTAATGTATATTTTCGTATTAAAAAAAATGGTAAATCAAAATGGTTGTAGTAATTTTTGTGAATAACAGTAAAATGGAGGAGCAAAGAAATTACCTAATAACTTTCGGTTCTTTTCTTTTCAGGATATCAAATATAGTGATGGACAAGACATGGATGCATATTACGAATAAGATGTCCACAGAGTTCAGGCGTGGAGTGAGAGAATTTATTAACAAATGTAGGCCTCTTGTGAATAAGAAAGGCTTGATTAAGTGCCCGTGCAACAAATGTTTAAATATGGAGTCTCATAAGTTAAAAGTTGTTCAAATTCATATTCAGAGGTTTGGGTTTGATGCATCATATGATACTTGGATTCACCATGGCGATTGCTCACCGGAACACCAACCTGGTCCGTCACACCAACCTGGTCCGTCAGACGTTGACTTTGAAATGATGGATGACATGACAAATGTTATGGCTGACTTGA
>BMAC01000176.1:664090-698823 GCA_014905375.1 Phtheirospermum japonicum
AACACCTACCTAGGGTTGAGAAACCTATTTTCAACACCCTACAACATATTTTAAAGATCTAAGTTGAAGATTCAAGGCCCGAAGCACCAAGACGAAGACGTTCGTTCAAGCTCCGATTTCTCGACCAAGATCAACCATCTACAACCCGGATTTTCAGCCTGTTAGTGCTAAATTTGCATACTTTCCCTATTCCATAAGCTAATATTTGGGAAAGGGCTGCTGTTATCAAAAATGAGTAGTCGAAATGCATGCCATTTGTTCCTATTGACATACTGACTCCCTCATTCAGGAAATAAAGCTACATTTTAATATGTATAGCCTTCAGATTGATTTGTATCTTATATTGTGTGATGCTATTCAAATACGTTTGAATTAGCTATCTAAATTGTTTAGTAATGCTCTGCATACTAAACACAAAAATTGCCTTTAAATTTTGCCTAATTACAATATTATGATTCAGTTATCCTTTTCTTTTTTTTTTTAAATTGGGTTTGCACCCATTTAGTTAGATTATTGATTTCTCACTGTTAATATTATCAACATTAGTGAAAAGGTGAATGGGCCATTCAATAGTGAACATATACACAAAGAAATAGATTATATTTCAAATAACACCACATATCTAAATAGTTAGTAATTGTTTGGAGGTAGGTAATATTACAACTAATGTCATGATTCATGAGAACTGATAAGTGATATAACTGGTAGCATACCATAAAAAGATAAATAAATTACTCTCTACAGATTATTTTCTACAGTACAATAGTTATACTCCTAAAATTTAAACTCAATCAGATTAATTTAAGCTAGAAGCCAGAAGTTTTTGTGCCATCTGGTGCTGATTAGGTAGACACCAACTCCTTTGCTCTGCTTTCTGACTCCTATTGTTAAGCACTCCAATTTATTGATACATTGTTCCACAAATTCATCTGTGCTGCCAATGAAACACAGGCTGCATAAAAAAATAAAAATTCAAGAAAATGTAATTGAATTGATTTTTTTTTTTTTATGTACAGAATTTGTTTGAGATAAAAAATAAAATAAAATGGTACTCACCAATTTAGGAATGGAGAGGGCTTTTTCTGACCTAAGACCAACACAGAGACTTCAAGCTTTTTCACTTGTCTTATTACTGTGGCCATTTTTGGTCCTTGGATTACTAGTGCTTCTACTTCAACCTGCATAAATCACAAACAAACACCATGGATTAATATAATTAGAGAATATAAGCACTTATTCAAACCAGATTTGATTAAAATAAAAATGGGGATGTTATTGTTTGTTTTTTATTATTTGGTGGCCTGAAAACATATTTCTTTAGTCTGAATTTTCTGATAAAGAAAAGAAAAAATGGCTTTTTTAATGATGAGTTTTATTTCCTCTTTTGACRGGAAAGATGCATGTGATAATGAGAAATACAAAGCTGCAAACATTGGAGTGTGAGCAAAATAAAATAAATAATAAAATCAGAACTAGTGAAAATCTCCACTCTCACAAAAAAAAAAATGGATGAAATTGGATCTACAAACACAAAAATGCTCAAATCTTCAAGACCAAATGAAAAATAAATATATATATTTTTTAACAAATTTTAAATCATACTCACCAACGTCTCTATGATCGTATAATGTTTGTTATTTACTGATGATTTTTTCTTTTTTCTCTGACTCCTTTGAAATTCTTCAGAATTCTTCCCATGTGAATACAGTTGTTGAACAACTGACTAAATTATCGTCTAAGCAACATGGAATTGATATTATGCGCATACGGCCATGGTATGATTTTGAGTTTTCGTTTMTCATATATCTCTATATATCTGTTGTTCATTGGTTGTTTCGAGACTGAGTGGTGGTTGAAGTGAGATTGCTAGAGAATATCCAAGTGTGCTTGATTCGTGCTTTTATCACTAATAAAATGGATTTTCCTCGTAAGTTTGTGGTAGGGAAGATGAAGACAGAGTAATCTCTGGTATTGGTATTGATTTAGGTTCTTTAAAGTTTTAAATGTCAGACTGTTGAAATCACTATATAGATACGAGATTAGGGTTTGAAGATGTCTTAGAAGGAAACACATATAGAATTAATATTCTATAAATTAATTTMTTTAAAACGGAATTTGAAGGTCTTTTCTCATTGACACCTTCATGCAGTTTGTGAGAGTTGCTTACGTGTCATATGTAACCCAYCAATTTTTGTTTTTCTGCACCTGATTTAGTCCTCTGTTTCTTTTAAGATTTCGGTCTCTTTATTGTAGGATCATCTGCAAATTATTTTATTCTCAAGATCTGTTTGAACTACTAACAAAAAGAGATCATGTTGGAAAGATTTCCTCGTGCATATGAGAATAAGTGTGCTCTTTCTTACCTTTTAGGTCTCACGCCTACATGTATTTATAATAGTTTAACTCATTTCATGTGACATTTCTCACATAAGCATAAAGGGTTTTCACTCCCTATGATTTTATGGTAATGTTATTTATACTTTGTAATCTAAGAAGTTTCTCACATGATCTAGGTGGAACATTCGGAAACGTTAAAAATGATGTGCAGACACATAATTAGCTAAATATGAAATTAATATATTAGGAAAAAGTGGGGGTAGCACCAATAGATGATAATATTAGAGACACGTTTAAGATGGTTTGGACATGTACATATGAGACCTTTGGATGCTTTGTGCTATGTTTAGAAAGTAGGGAATCACTCACTCACATTAAAAGAGGAAAGGGAGACCTAGAAGATTTGTTAATAAACTATTAAAAAGGACATGTTATGTCTGAAATAAGTGAAAATATGGACTTGGACCTAAAACGACGGTGCTATGTTATCCATATAGCCCATAGTGGGATAAATGTTTTGTTGTTATATTCATTTTATCTTACTTTGATATATTGAAACCCATGTCATTAAATATGAATTGTGGATATGCATCTATTGTCTCTTGATTTCATGGATTGGTCATAAATGAAAAGTAACATGCATCAACATCTTGTTTTGATTTCCCTGTTCTCAGTGTAAAATAGGTGGTAAATTATATACTACTGTCTAAGTTTCTCTATATTCCACTTACTAATGCTGGCTTGAATATGATTTTTCAGATAATATTCATGCTGTTAATGTCTCAGCACCAGCATTTTGGCGGAAGCCTGTTGCCCGTACAGCTTGCACAGTGATGATGCAGTGAATGATCATGCTTTTGGGAACATGCCAATAGTTGATGGTGAATCTGGAGATCTTAAAATTTTATGAAGACTTTATTTTTTATTTTTTTTATTTCATATAGTTGAATAAAAAATATTATTGTATTAATATTAGTTTTATTTTGTTGTGTCTTATATTTTTTTTGAAATTTGGTGATATAATTAATATAATCACAATATTCGTTATTATTGATTTTGTTGTATTCCTGATTTCATTTCATTTTTTTTTAAAGTTTTTTTAAACTTTCTAGAAAGTAATTTTTCTAAAACCTTTCTAGTAAATGGACTTCCAGAACGGTATTTGAAAATACCGTTCTGGAAAGTGCGACTCTGCAGAACGGTATTTGCAAAAAATCGATCTGAAAGTTGAACTTTCCAGATCGATTTTTTTAAAATACCGATCTGGAAAGTTGAACAGTCCAAAACGGTATTTTAAAATACCGTTCTAGAATGTTCAATTTTCTAGAACGGTATTTTAAAAAACTGTTCTGGAAAATTATCCATTCCAGATCGGTATTTTAAAATACCGTTCTGGACAGGTGTACATTCCAGATCGGATTTTCTCAAATACCGATCTGGAAAGTTGAACAGTCCAGAACGGTATTTTAAAATACCGATCTGGAATGAACGATTGTCCAGAACAGTGTTTTCAAATACCGTTCTGGATTGTACAACTTTCCAGAACGGTAATTGTAAAAACCGATCTGGAAAATGTCGGATAAAGTATAGGAAGGTACCATTCTAGAACAGAATTTTTTTTTCTAGAACAGTTTTTTTTTTACCCTTCTAGAAAGTCTGCCAATCCAGAAGGGTAAAAAAAGGCGTTCTGGACTGTCTGCCAATCCAGAACTATGTCACTACAGAAGGTACAGAAAGACGTTCTAGATAGGCAGAATTACCCTTCTGGATATGCAGTTTCTGCACTAGTGAAACTCTCTCCCATCTGGTGAGTTGCACCACATCGAAGGGGCATTTACTCCATTCAGAAAGTTGATCAGAGTACTTTTGCATATTTCTGGGCGAGTTTTTAAAGTGGGGGGATTGTCTTGTTTTGGTGTGTGGTATTGCAGTTCAGTATTGAATGGCCAAGTTTCGGTATTGTGAATGAAAAAGAAAATCTTCGCCAATTAGGCACTTTTAATGATGGGTTCACCAAGAAGCGCGGTTTTCCGAGGCAGGCAGAGAGGTAAAAGGAATTCTTTTGGTATTTTATTTGAAAACAAAAATGAGAGAATCCTGGGTCGGGATGGACGTTATAATATGTACACAAAGTTACATATTTAGCCATGAATACTATTGAGTTCGGAGTCATCTGGAGAAGAGGGACTTTAAACTTATTCGCATTATAAATATAAAACCAATGGGGAGGAGACCTAAATCCCGCTTTGAGGAGTTCATCGAAGAATTCAATGTGATCAAGGGGAGTATGATTTGGGTCAGTCTAGAGGATATTCGGAGTGATCATTTCAGCAGTTTCAGGAAGGTTGAGTGCCTTTTTAAACTCTTTGAGTTTTTCCCGATTAGGAAGTAACCAGTAGTTTTCTGCGACTACTCTAGTGGCTTGAGGTAAAAGAGGCAGGTCGGCAGAGCAGATGGAGATATCACGGTTACTGGATTCTCGAGGAAGTGTTCAGAGTGAGGGGTTGAAGGCATATCAGGTTCAATTATGGGAAACCCTCCAAAATGTTTTCAATTTCAGGATGGGATGAAGGGGGGTCTTCAACTATGTTCTCAATTAGTGCCCTGGCCTCAGCGTAAGCCTTAGTTTGAGCTTCAAGCTCGGCCCAACTAACATCACCCTCTATTTCATCATTTAAACCAGTTCAGGTGTAGAATGGTTTTCCCTACTCCTCTTACATACTAAAGGGGTTTCGATAGACTCGGTGTCAGAGGGGATGTCAGAGTTTGAAGGGTTAGGGTTTTGAAGACTAGAATTCGGAGAAATTGTGTGCATAAACTAATTGACGGGGAGGGGAAAATAGAAAAATACACTCAGCATATGCAACGATTTCCAGAAAATAAAAATTAAACTGATTATTATCATGATGAAGGATTAAGGGAACTTACTCATTATCGCAGTTCATGATATTGAAGATGAATGGTGATGCGCTGTGGACTTTGCAGAACTTCGAGAGAGAGAATCTTTTGAAGAAGAAAATTGGTGTTTGTGCCTGTGTTTTTGATAAAATAAATAAATGAAGATAAAGGGGTATGTTGTGTGTTGGGCGGCGTGAAAAGCTGAAAAGACAGAAAGGGTTTTTGAAAGGCGGGAAGTTGGTAGGGTCTTTATTTTGGGCCTTTCATCTTTGGGCCCGCAAGATCAAATATATTACGAGGATACAGGGAAGTGACACGTGCCCGACATAGTGCTAGAATGCATATAAATGATCTTAATAAGGATGTGATGGCCAGGGGTGGTGTGTTTTTTACTTCCTAAAGATGCATGATTACACTCTGTTGGTTATTATGCAATGGGTATGACTTTAGGTCGGCAGTGGATGGTTCTTATGGGTATGTGTTGATTAATATCTAGATCGGTAAACATACATCTTGATGGGGATTTATGAGCGATCTCTCGTATAGGAGTGGCGAGTTCTTATGTGAGTTAGCTAACTCTTGTAAGATAAGTGGTATTGTAAACAGCTCGATGTTGAGAGTTCCGCTATTATGGATTGTGGTGTGAGGTCTTGGCGAGCTAATGAAATGGTTTATGGTAATACTTGAGTAATGTTTCATGCTCGTGGTCTAGTTCGATTAAATGGTATATGGTTTTCAGCCGACGTATCCTTTACTTTTATATATTCTACCTGATTTCGTACCTCAATAAATCAGAATATGGGGGACTAGCTGATACGATATCAAATGTTCACATCGGCTATATGCAGGTATTTATGATAATTTGGGTAAGCGACCTCATTACTCGGAATGAACATTCTTTTTGGGAGATGGGCGAGCTGTTCTAAGGAGCAGTGACCTGAAGTATGGGACTATCGAGCTCTTCTACAGGGTAGCGAGCTCTTATAATATGAGTCTCGTTATGCCAGCTCGATGCCAAGTGTTAACTCGGCATTGAGTGAGTGGCTTTATGGTTTTGGGGCTTAGCGGGCTAATATGGGTTGTTTTGTAGGGTTCCGGTGGACTATATCATGGAAAGAATTACAGACTCAGGTCTATTCTTGTAATTTAGCAAGAGTTCTATTATTTATGGGAACTTAGCATACATGAGAAATTTTAATTTTAAGTCGATTGTGATATTATAGTAGAAGAGGGGAACCCTAGCTTGGGGAACACTTCTTATCTATGTAAAGAGGACTCAAGCACTACAAGAAAAATGGCAATAGACATCACTTTTTTGGTTATTCTGGTGTCTTTTTACTTTTAATATCGGTTTCTTAAAAAACCGGTGTTATATAAGTATAGTTTTTTGATAATAAACATCAATTTCTATTACTGATGTCTTAAAACTAAAATATGAAAATAGACATCAGCTTTTACATATGTTTATTTTTAAAATTTATTATGATTAGACATCAGTTTTTGTACATCAATTTTAGAACTGATGTTATAATATTTTTTTTATAAAAAAAATTCAATATACATTCAATTTTTTTCAACCCTCAAAAGCTGAAGTGAATTAATAAAAATAAAACTTAGTATTTTCAATTTATTTGTTAATTTCAAAATACATGAAGAATTGGACCGCAAAATATATCTCTCCCTCCTCTCTCTGTAGCTCTCCTACTTTTGCTGGATAAATCCCCTTTTTTCTTCTTCTCGTTGCCAGCCCTACACCACTACAAGCATCTCGACCAGATACTGAGACGCCGCCGAAGTCTAAGTGCCCCAGGCAAGTAAAGACCTAGTTTTTCATCGTTGTGAAACCAAAGCCCTAGCCAGAACCATCTGCTCACCCCTTCATTGCTGGTGCGAAAATTTTGCAGAAACTAACTGTGCCTTCATCGCCAGATACCCTAGATTATATTCAATTCCAGGTACCACTAGATTTCCCTCTCTCTCGATCTTTGCCCTAATTTTCTCCTGATGTATGCTTAATTGTAGTTATTCTAAATTTAATTTTGTGTGAGAACTTATGTGAAATAATTTTTTGAACCAATCTTTACATTTGTTATGAAAGAGATHAAATTTGTCATAMATGAAATCATCTTRTTCAATGGTTATGGGATTYTTTCTGGCTTATGTGTTGTAGGTTTCTTTGATTTTTTTTTATGTTAAGACAGAAGCTAATTGTGATTCTTGAACCAACCTGAATTGTATGCGTCGAGATTAGACTGTAGTGCCCTAAAAATGCGATTGCCCTAATTTTGGCTTTTGTGCAACATCAAAAGGGTCCTGAAATGAGGAATTTTAATGTTTAGCGAAGGGCCAAAAGTCCCATAGTGAGCTTATTGATACTTGCCATTCATTTTACTTTGCTATAATTTTTCTTGTATGATTTTAAGACTTATTGCGATTTAATTACCAATAAAACCTTCCTGGTAAAATCACTTAAATCTCCTAATAATATGAAAATTGATGTAACTTGTGTTTGTACAGTATGGATTTTCAACATCTTTATTAAGCAATTAGCTATAATTAAACTTTATCTCATTAGCAAGGAATCTAATTTCAATAATTAGGTTGAGTTTGGTGTTTAAGTGTTGTTAATTGGTATAAATCTATAAAGCTATTGATACATATTGAGGGATTATTCCTGTCAAGGTCTCTCATGGCCTCAAGCAGAACTTTTTTATCTTTCTTACTTTCACATTCACAATGCGTCTCAATTTATGATAGTGAATTGGTGAACGGGTGATATTATGGCAGAACTTTTTGTCTTTCTTAATAACTTACCTACTTTAATAACTTACCTACTTTAGAGTGGCAACTTCTGGAATAGAACATTCACGAAGAAATGATCTAGGCATGCCATTGTGATTAAAACAATAAGAAAGTCTTAGAATATTTTAATGGACCTACTAATTAACTCAAACACAAAGAAAGCTTGTCTGTGTGAAATTTTTCATGTGGAAAGAAACTCCCAGTTTCTATAAATCTTAAAAGATATTAAGAATTTAACTAATATATATATGTCAAAATGAGCTTTTAAAAAAAAAAGAGGTTGTTTAAGCTCAAATAATGGAATTAACAACAATACTAGCCTGTGAGTAATCAAGAATGTACTATAATTTGAATTCACTGGAACTTTAAAGTGATCCAAGGTGAATGGACTGATATATTATTATCTATCTTTAAGCAGAATTTGGCTGATGAAATATTTATTTAATTAAGCATCTTCTTTGCTTTGTGATATCTATATAAAATATATGTATGTATAGAGAACACATATTATTCTGTGTTATCTATGGAGCTCATTAATTGTGAATCTTATGGGGGCATGACTGAATAAGAATACTGAAACTATTCTCTCTAAATCACATTATTTTTATTTTATTTTTTATATTGTTTTGTTTTTCTGGGAGGGGTGATTCTAAAACTGAGAATATCTTTTGGTGAATAAACCTCGAGTAGAAGAAACTCAATCTGCTAAGCCATGTCTTCAACTTAGTATATCGATGAGTAGAAATATGTGCTGGAATTTTGAGTTAGCTAAGGCATCCGTAATTAACACTTTGACTTTATGTTTCTGTCACTTAATTTATTTTGTTGATCATGAATGAATATTTTTTGACTTCAACAACTTACTAGCTCTCACTTCTTCAAGTGGATTTTTTATTGATGTATGAAAATTGTGATTTGTTATGTTATTGAGAAACTAAAATCATGCTTAAATTGTTAATCAAATGCTTTATATAAACATTGATACTCTCAGTTTTATGAGGCATATATTAAGTTATTTACGAGGTAGTTACAACTTTTTGGCCTTTTGCTTGCATGTGCCCTGGAATTGAGCTTATAATTTTTATTTATTTAGAAATTTTAAAATATTGGCTGAACTTTTTATTGGTGGTTTCCGTGTATCGATGACTCTGCCGGAGGTGCCATCCTGCCCATTTGAACTACCCGCTCACTCAAAGCCACCGTCGGGATCACATTTCCGCCCGCTTGAATCACATCCTCTGTCGTAACCATACCCTCCCCCGTTTGAACCACAAGCCCAAAGCACCATTGGTTGTTCTCTCATCATAGTCATATCTTGGGCAATGCCTCATTCCGGTAATCCTTCTTTTTTTTGTTCAATAATTCGAAATTACTTTTTGTAAGCTATAACTTATTATTATCTTGTTCTGCGCTTTAGTTACATATATTCCTTCACTTGGTTGATAATGAACATTTGATTGCTTGTGGAGCTTTGCACTTTATTATTGGTTTGAAGTTGCCCTAGATCTTGTTTGAGATATGATTGCATTGTTGGTTTGCTTTTGGATTTTATTTATTTTCGTCATATCATAGGAATTTTCTGTTAAGATTTGTCGAGCTGAATGGATCATCTATAACCCCAAAGCACATCTTCACTTATCTCATTGGGTCATCTACTATATTTCTCATTCCATTAAATTTTTACACTATTTGGTATTGAATATATCTGTTGTGGTAGGGTCATACTTTGTTATATTGTTGCAGGTTTTGCGGCCCAATTATGCAAACAGATGCTGGAAGAAGAGGTTTTGCTAATGAGTGGAGATTTTTGCTATTGAGTAGAGATTGATACTTTTGTTGATATAAACTGAAAGAGACATTTTATTTGGCTGGTTTCTACAATGAGATTTTAGTTGCTTTAGTTAAATATTATATTTTGAGGTTGTTGGTTGTAGAATTTAAATTGGATTGAATATTGGTTGGTTGTAATTTCTTGATTAAAACTTTTTTTTTTTTTTTTAAATTTGCTTATCATATTAAATAGATAACTCATAATTGATGTTCTAAAATTAATAACATCATATGTTAACAGAAGATTGACATCAATTTAACAATAGATGTTAGCAGTCAAAGACATCGCTTTTCGGAGAAAATACAACAAATCAAAACTATTAATAGAAAAGACATCGATTTTTAATAAATGGTGTCTATTTTGGTATATACATCGGTTTAAAACTGCCATTAAAACTTCTCCTTCAAACACCTGGAATTTCAACAGCAATTTTGTTTAATAATAGACATCATTCTTTAACTGATGTTCAATATAAAATAGACATCAGTTTTGAACCGATGTTATTATTCCTCACTTTTAACACCAGGGGCATTAACATCGCTTGTTTTTCTAATCGACATCGTATTTAACTGACACATATCATCACATATAACTGACACATATCATCACATATAACTGATAGAATGATATGTTTTGTCAGGACCTAAAAGAGAATTAAATAAAAAATAATTAAAAACTAAACCATGAAAAATGAAACCCTAAAAATGGAAAATTAAACCCAAACTCTAAATTTTTGTCATATATCATCATGTAAAATTAATATATATATCATCACGTAATTATCGTAAATTATCATGTATAACTGAATGATAATAAATTTTTATAAAGTACACCTAATAAATTGTCCAAAGTCATGGCTAAGATAAATATAAAATTTATAAAAAGATTCACATAAAATTTGTACCATATCAAGTATCTGGGAAAGAAACACTTCCCAACGTAAAATATATACAAAGTACGTTGTTAATTGGGAAATTAACAAACGAAAGGTAAAGAGAAAAAAAAAAAAAAAAAAGGTAATGCGGTTACATTTTTCTAATGATACAATACGGTTTTATGGGCACAGCAAACGAAAGGTAAAGAGAAAAAAATAATAAAAAAAAGTAATGCGGTTACATTTTTCTAATGATACAATACGGTTATATGGGCCACAGAGTTCAAAACCCTGAACAACAGATAAGAAATCCCAGCCTGTTCGTCAAAATCACATATCTAATATCCCTCGTCTCAGTACTTTTTAAGGCATTTCAATTTTGAACCACACACACAGAACCCAGAGATAAACCTCCAATTAATTCGATTTCAGAAAAACAAATTCAAAAAAAAAAAAAAGTATGAACGCAATCAAATCTCACGCCGGAAGCTATCAGTTAATATCCGTCGTCAAACCTCACATTTTCGCGAATAAGAATCGGATTAGCATCTCAGCCGGCCGGAGAAGAAATCTCGCGGTAAAACCCGGCAGCGACGGCGGTGAGAAAAAAACCGAACGGCAAAGTTTCTTATCCCTAGAAGAAGCCGGTTTAGTCGAGATTTCCGGTCTGAGCACTCACGAGCGATTCCTATGCCGATTAACGGTATAAAGTCGTTAATTTGCTCAAATGTTTTGTAGTTGAAAATATGAAATATTTGTTCTCTTCTATTTGAATAAGTTTATGATTTTTAATTGGATTTAAAAAAAAACAAAAAACAGATATCTTCTATTTGAATAAGTTTATGATTTTTAATTGGATTAAAAAAAAAAAAACAGATATCATCACTGAATCTGCTGAGGGTGATTGCCGAGCAGGAAGGATGCGCAATAGAGGATCTGAATGCGGGAAAGCTATGCGATTGGTTCCTAAAAGATAAGTTGAAACGAGAACACGATTTGGATTCTGCAGTTCTTCAATGGGACGATTCTGAATTTATGTTATGATGATTAATAAGTGTTTTTTCTGGATTTCTTATTTATCGTTTTGATTTTGTACGATTTGTCTGTTTAATAGTTTTCAGTATACTCGAGTTCCCAAACATGTGTAAAACAGTTATTTTGCTTTAAAATTGCAATTTGAGCCATAATAATATTGAGAACAGTTATTTTGCGAGCCATAATAATATTGAGTATTGGATTTATATATTGTTTCCGCTCAATTTGAGATATTTACTAAACTTGGTAAATTGACTACCAAATTTGGCTTTATAATATATTAATCAAATAATATTTACTTATAAGTTATAACACACCCTAACAAAAGGCTAAGATGATTTATTAATCTAACGAAGACATTCCATCGCATCTAACATTATTATGGATTATTCTTAAAAAAAAAACCGCCTCCAATATTTATAAATTTGTTAGGGATATTTTATAGAGAAAGTTTATAAAATTTCAAGCTAATCATTAACTCTAGTTTAATATTAAACTCGTAAATTTTCTCAGTCCACTCATAAATATTTTTCAATTATTTAATTTCCCACTCATAAATATTTTCGCAGTGCAGTATAATTTGGTAAATTAAGTTTACATAAAATAGTAATGTGTTTTGTCTTTATTTATATATGTTAGATATTTTCGCTTGTTAMATCATGTTAAGTCAATGAGTAATTAATTATAGAAATTACCGTTTGATCATTTTTTATCGACAATGAAAGGGCACTTTCCATCCCATAATACTCCATTTTCAAAAAAAATAAATAATTAGAATCACTTTTATTTACGGGGTTTTTTAATTAAAAATTATCACTTAAAACTTTTTCACTTATAAATCATTCATTTCAATTCTAATCAATCACATCTCAATTTTTTCATTTTTTAAGATATGGGACAACATCATTACCACCAATCTAATTAAAATATTAATAGTTTTAATTATATATATCTAATGTGGCTCACTATTTATATTCTTATGAACATTATATTATATATTCTAATTAAAATATTAAAAGTAGATCCTACCACTACTAATTTTTAAATTATTATATATTTAAAAATATATTTCAAAATTTACTCATTCAAACGTAATTTCAATTTTCATTCGAAAATTAATAATTTTTTAATTTTATTTTTTCCAATAGAAATTGAAAATTAAAATGAAAAAATATACATCGTTTTCCACGAGTTTTCGAGATGATATAAATTCATTTTAAAAAATGATGGCATGTTCGAGTTTGCAATTGTAACTTTTAGTTTTATGGTATGTGTTTTTATTTTATTTTATTTTATTTTTTGTTTGTTTTCTTTCATGTTTTGTATGGTACGGCTTTAAATACTAATTAATATGTACATTTTTCTTTTTGAATATGTCGTATCCCAATTTCAAATTATTGGATCCGTCATTGTTCATCATTAGGTCTAGGGGTATCTAACTTTCTTTATTTGCAAGATACTAGATCAATATAAGATTTTCCAATATGCACTCGAGTTGTAGTATCTAAGGGTTGCCCCCTTAAGAAAAATGGTGCGACTATTTTCACCTAACTAATGTATTGTTTAAATCTACCATATTAAAGAAAAGTTAGAATAGTATTAAGAACAAAACTCACATTAAAATGAACCCTAACACCAATTAAAAATACAAAATCAACAAATACTGAAAAGAGGGCAAGTCCTACCGTTGAATGTTCATGCCATTATTAAAGTTGTGAACTTGATGTTGATTATTTGATTATAATGTGATGTGAGTAATTTATAAAGTCCATTTCATGCTGTAAAATTATTTTTTATCGTATTATTCACTTAATTTATTTATTGACCAATTGAGTTTTCATAGGTGTTCGCCCCTTCCCAATTTTGTTTCTTTATCATTTGGTGGCGACCACCATACTCCAACAATAAAATTGAATAGAATTATATCAACTAAATTATCTTGACTCTCTCGTTTTAAGTTCAAATTCAAATTAGATTTAGAATTGGATGTTCCGTTCACTGTAGATCAAATATCAAAATTTACGAATTATCAACTTTGACCTCCAATCTAAAATGAATCACCAGACCAGTTTTGAATCGGCAACCACCACTAAACTCAGTGCGTTGCAATCTACTATATCTACTGTTTATATAGATCTCTCTCTCTCTCTCTCTCTCTCTCTCTCTCTCTCATTTTTGTGGTTTTCACTTTTGTGTCTGCGGCCGATAACTCTAGAATGTGTGCAAGTTTTTTGTGTGTTCATTTGTGTAATTTTTTGTGGTATTGTTGTAATTTGTGGTGGGTGGTAAATGTTTATTTTTTTAAAATTTAATTAAAATTGCATGTGCAACCACAAAGTGGATGGACTTGGTTGTTATTTTGTGTTCCTTTTGTTGGGTTTTTTTCTTTTTCATTTCTTTTCTTTTAAAATAAAAGTGGTGTTTGTTTAATCATATTATAACAAAATTATTTTATTTGTTCTTGATGTTGGTCGGTGGTGGATGAGTGATTAGTTCGATTTATTTATTTTATTTTATTGCCCATATAGTTTATTTGTTCAATTATAATGGATTTGTTTATTTATTTTTTAAAATTGGTTGAGCAATTGGATTTTGGATCGCCGAAAATATAGTTGAAAAAAATTGATATATTTTTTTAGTATAATTATAATACAAATCGTGATTATATAAACGTATTATATAAATTGCGCTAAAAGTATCACAACTTCACTTGGAAGTATCACTATTTGTAATAATATCATTTCAAACTATTATAATTACTAGCGGATGACATGCGCTACGCTACGGTCATTTGCAACCATATAATCAAACTATTGCAACCATACATTCGTGAAATTAGCTAATACTGATAATAATGTCAATATGCACTTAAGTCCAAAAAAATTAAACGGAAAAAGGAAATAATTTCAATATGCGCTTAAGTCCAAAAAAATAAACAGAAAAAGGAAATAATTTCAATATGCGCTTAAGTCCAAAAAAATTAAACAGAAAAAGAAAATAGGAAGAAGGAAATGAATTACCTTAAACAATTCAATATATTAAACAAAAAAAGTGAGAAAGTGATTGTGGCGGAAACAAATGACAAAAGCACGAATTAAAGAAAAGGCAAGAATAAAAAAATTCAGAAAAAAATATGAAATTGAGGCTCAGACTTCTAGTCATGCGGATATGGACACATCATGGCCGCAAAATTATGGTTGCATCAGAGATAGAGAGATGCAGAAAACAAAATCCCACCAAATCTCATATGCCATCCGGTCGCTCCGCCAAGATATGGGTCAGGTTTCACCCCATTATCCACAAATTGAGAAAACATCGTCACAACCTTAAAAGAGAGAAAGGAAGAAGGTTTCACCCCATTATCCACAAATTGAGAAAACATCGTCACAACCTTAAAAGAGAGAAAGGAAGAAGATGATGAGAGTGCTTGGAATCATCATACGCATGAATTGGTTGGAGGAAATGAATAGAAATTGAGTGGCCAGAAATTGCGCACGTGAGTGGACCAAAAACAATTAAAAAAATCAAACATTAACTGCACACACGTGAATTAGAAAAATAAATTTACCAATTGTATAACCAAAAGTATATACAGAATGACATACGTATCAAGACAGTTAGCATCATTCGTAAAATTAAAGATGACAGCAACCGTATGACCATCTAAAGTTAATCATAAATGAAAAATACCGAAAAGTAAAGATAAGAGAGCAATTAACTGATAATACCTTTAAATTCAAAATTGACACATTTGTATGATTTAATTTTTATTTCAGTTTTCTTACCCTGATTTGGTAAAATTAGGTGGTTGAAAATACTTGTTTTGAATAAAAAAAAAAGATTAGGCAAAATATCATGATGTATACTACAAATGTGACTAATCATTGATCTGGCCTCTAACATAAACACACACCCACAGAGAAGGTCACTTGCACTTTGTAAGGTGTAACTGCAATGTAAGGCCATTATATTCATCACCTGCATGCATACAAACATTTTCAAACTGATGACATGCAACCTCTTTTGTCCCCTTGCTTTTACACCCCATAATAACTCCAAAACACAAACCCCCACAATTTGTCCGCACCCTATGCCCGCTGTATCAATCAACACCTTCTGTTCTATTTCTTTTTCTTTCTTTTTTTCATTTTATAAGCTCATGAACTATCTAAATATTATGTGGCATGTAATAGTACAATTAAAACAGAAGATAATTAAAAGAAAAAAGAAATGACCTGAGGCAACGGAAGGATGACGAAGAGATCAAAGAAGAAACCTTTCTTCGACTTGAGTATTTCCAGGCGACGGCGCGAGAGGTAGGGTCGGGCCCAGATGTGGGGCCAGGCCAGCGGTTCATCCTGAACTGCAGCCACATGTTCCAGAGGTGGAATGCGTCGGTCATGCACCAGAGGGCGGTGACAGTGGCGGCGAACCAGCCGTCGAGAAACAGGCACAGGCAGCTCTCGCTAAAATGAAAATATATCGCTAGTGACATAAATTGCAATTTTGGTCCTATATTATATGGTTTAGCAACAATAATTTTGCAAAAATCAGGACTTGCATAAGACTCAGTAATTTTGTCAAATTGAAAAAAAAATCCAGAAAAATCCACATTATATTTACATCTAAATATATTTCCCCGAGTTTTTTTATGTTTTTTTTTTTGGAGAAAAAAAATGAAAATTATTAATTAAAAATAGATAAATTGGCAAAATCATCAATAAGCAGCTTTTAATGAAAAATAAGCACTTACTGTTGCTTCTGGTTGCAACTAACGGATTAGTAGCAGCTAAAGCCGCAGTAGAAGCTGCAACATCAGAAGCCAGCTTATTACTCTCGACCTCCAAGCTATTACTGCTGGTCCCTTTCGGATTCTCAAGCTTGACCCGAAAAGCAATCAATGCCTCCATGTGCTTATTCAACACGCCAGCCTCCGTAAGGAACCCAACGTGAAATGACAACCTTTGAATACTACAAACAAACAAAGAAAAAAGAAAAACCCATCTATAAAAAAAAAAATTTAATAGCAAAAACTCGTTCTAATTGTTTCCTCAAGAAATATAATGAATAAAATTTAAAATGTTCAAAAAATATCCTCCACGAAGGAGATACAACACATCAAAGCCGCCAATCCAGATATTCCCCACGTCATGGCTGCGAAATCACGCCATTTGTGGAAACAATTAGAACGCTTGGGATAGAAATTGAGTGGTCGGAGGAAAGGGATATAAATTGAGTAGACCAGCGTGAATAAAAAAAAAAAATCAAAATACGCCATTTGTCGCAAAGAGGAGAATGCAAGTAATCTTTATTATAGAAGTAAAGATATAGATATAGACTTGAATCTACCGAGCCCTATAATTGAGTTGCAAGCTCCCTACAACATGAAATGGAAATATTCACAAAAATCTCATTATCAAACTGGCCCTCATAAATAATGCATCGCTTTTAAACCAAAATGCCCAATCACATCAAGAAAAACAACAAAGTCTAACAAATTACCAAAATAAAAACCTAAAGTCTAACTCGGAGAAGTTGCAGAAATAATAACACTAAAATAACATCTATTACCCCCAATATTTCCTCGCATCAATGCAAAAAACATAATTAAATACCATAAAAATATGAATTTAGATTAAAACTCTTACTAACAACTCACTACGCAGGAAAAAAGATAGAAAAATATAGAACTACATACATTTGTTATGAAAATCAAAAAATTAAAACGAAACAGTGAAGAGCATATTACATTACAAAGCCCCTAATTGCCTAACCCCAAAATTCAACCAAATCACCCACTTTAATAAATAAATAGTAATAGTAATTAAACAAATTGAACTCACACGGCTAGGTCGTCGAGCTGGCGAAGAACTCCGACTAAGCCAGCCATGGCTACGCCTTCAAGCAAAGCCTCCGGATCATCCTTATCGGTGGCTCGGTAAAAACACAAACTTATACAGAACATAAGAAGAAGAAGAAAAAAAAAAAAGAATTTTCCAAAACAACACTGTGACTACAAAACAACCAAAAGTATGAAAGCAAATAAAAAGACCCAAGTGATTAAGAGAGAAATAATATGAAAACATAACATTGAGATTATTGGAGTAATTAACTTTTATAACTTACTTTATGTCCGTATATTCCAAACTGGAACAACTGAATCCCGTTTGATTTGAGAAAATCAACGTTAACAACTGGGTATGGCTCTGGACAGAAGTATCTGCGCACAAACAACACAATGCACTTGAAAAAATTTTAATATGTCATTAATTCACTTTGGAATAACTATGAATACCAATTTTAATATATCCACTATCATGAACATTTTTATTTACATAATTCAAACTTCTATCAAAGTTGTTGGGTTATTACTCTATTTCCATAGTGAATTAGTGGTAGTTTTCTAATAAGTGATCATATAATATGCAGAAGACCGATTATAATAATTTTGAAAATCTTGTTTTTCAAAATTGAGAGCAGTCTACATGCTTAAGTATAGAATTAGGTTTTGAAAATTTCCACTATATATTAATGCAAAATCCTCCTATCATATGTGTCTGTTTCTCATGCGTCGTTAGTTTTGGAAAAAATTCTGGTGCTTCAGTGTCATCCGAGCCTAATATTAACCTAATTTAGTATTTTTTCTTTTTATATATTTACATACTTTAATACTTTTCTAATATTATATTTTGCCTAATTCAATATTTCCTTTTATTACATCTTACCTATTATAATATTTTCTTTAACTTATTTTGTCTAATTCAATATCTTACTTTTATTCTTCTAATATAAAAATATAAAAATTTATATCTAATTAGAAAAAATCTATATAAGTTGAATTAATTTTTATTTCCAATAAAAATTAAAATAATTTTATTATAATTCTAAATATTTATATAAGAAAAATATGAGTTATATAAAGTTATTACAAAAAGAAAATAAATATAAAAGTATAAACTTAAAATATTTTATCTAATCCCAATATAATAAATTGAAAATAATATTAAAAATATATATGAAAAACTATTGTTACACCAAACAAAAAACAAAGTGAAACAAAAAAGATAACATAATACTAATACTAATAATAAACTATTATGCCTAGAAAAATAAATATTAAATATATTCTAAATCTCTTTATCTAATTCAAATATAATGCATTGATACATATACTATACATCTGCATGAACAAATTAGTATCTTACGCAAAAAAAAAATTAAAATAATATTACATATACTACAAGTTAGATGCACGACATTTTCTCAATAAAATTATCAGTATCTTATAAAATCTAATTTTTTATATCACATATTCACATGTAACACGCGAGTGTTGTATATTTTACATTTTTTTCAAACTCAATTTTATACGAGTTTTCCCGTCAAGTTTAATGTATTTTGATATGCTTTACAACTAATTTCGTGACTTAATGTAAAAAAAAAAAAAAAATCAAAATTATCTATTCTGAAAATCAGTCTTACTGTGATTAGAACAAATAATTTTCTTGATATATCACAACTAATTTCGTGACTCACGGTAAAAAACTTGCAAAATTCTTAATTCTGAAAACCAGTCTTACTGTGATGTTCTTGATATATCACAACTAATTTCGTGACTCACGGTAAAAAACTTGCAAAATTCTTAATTCTGAAAACCAGTCTTACTATAATTAGAACAAGTAATGTTCTGATTTATGTGTAAGAATTATTTATTGTGAAAACAAAACAAAGAATGTTACAATTTGTATGTACCATTTTCAATATTTTCCTTTTATTGTATCTCACCTAATTTAATCTTTTCATTTTATTATATTTTTGCCTAATTTAATATTTTTCTTTTATTATATTTTGTCTAATTCAATATTTTTCTTTTATTCTCCTAATATAAAAATACAAATAAGTCATATGAAATTAGTAGAAAAGATCTAAGTTAGATACTTTAATTAAAAGATAAATACATAAGATATAATTTTAATTAAAAAATTATTATGAAATTATTAAATAAGTAGTGTTTATAATAAATATTAGGGAACTTCTACGGTGCCTTCACGACACCATTCTTCACTTAGTGTGATTTAATAGGAACCATTAGATCAATTTTAGGCTTTTTATATTAAGAAATCTATGATTATAAATGCAGAGGGGTGGGGGGGCATCGCGCCCTTAAAAGTATCGTAGAGTTTTTTTAAATATTAATATAATTTTAGTTTTGTAATTTTAAATATTCTATATAGATAAATTAAGATTTATTTGAAATAATCTAAGTATGTAACTAAAATATTGGTAATGAATTCAATCTAACATAAAAACATAAAATTATATAATAATAATAATTATTATTATTATAATTATAATTATTAAATATTGATTAGATATCGTTACAATGCGACACGAGTTGAGAGTATGACATCCGTTTAGGTTTTCAAAGTATGTAAGTAATATTATTAACGAATTTAATCTAAACATTAAAATACAAAATAACGTAATAATAATTAATAAATAGAAATTAGGCACGGGTTTAGAATGTGACTTATTTTAAATTTTTATAAGTATGTAAATAAGATTATTAACGAATTGAATCTAAGCATGAAAATAAAAATTTAATAATTATAATAATTAATAAATAAATTAGATATGTACAAGAGAAGGATTGAGAATACATCATTTGAATTTTTTATTTTATATAAAAATTTATAATTATCACAAATATTTTTTATATTATGTTTTGATAAATCCAGTATTAAACTAGTAAATAACTATTGCTAAGGTCTCTTCCTCTTTCAAAAAACCTGAATTTGTTAATTCTAGCCATTATACTTTTCTTCTTCATTCATATTTCGTTCACGAAAATGGAGGAAATCATATTTCGTTAAAAAAAAATTTCGTTCACGAAAATGGAGGAAATCATATTTCGTTAAAAAAAATGGAGATGATGATGATGATGATGATGATGATAATAATAATAATAATAATAATTAATAATAAAATTATTATTATTATTAATTATTATTATTATTATTATTTACTTTTCATGCATATCCTCGTAGAAAATTCCTCCGTATTTTGTGTGCTTTTGGAAGATTCAATTACGCTATTATTGAAATAGTTGATGAGTTTTCATTATATCAAATAGTTTTTATTTACATTAGTTCTATATTGTATGTCTCGTACATCTTTATGATAAATTATTTTTTTATCAAATCTGATTATTTTGATTAAAATTTTGTCAATAAATTCTTATTGTTTATGTAACATTAATAATATTTTGTTTTTGTTTATTATTTTTTATTTTTTATAATAAAAGTAGTGCAGAGACTGGGCCGAGGATTAGTTTTGCTATAAAGATGTGTGAAGTCAAAATACTCATGAATTTATTGATATCTTGTGAAATGTAGATGATAATCCTACGCGATTGATTGGCCTAATTTATGGTGCGATAATTTAAGTTTCATATATAATTAAATTTGGTAAAAATTGAGGATACATATAAAAAAGAAAAACCTAAAAACTTCTGGCATAAATATCCCATGCGCCGCTTAGGATTTTGAAATTTTCGATCAATTGTAATGGCACGGACGTGTGCATAGGATTTGGAAATCATTGAAACCGAATCGATATTCATATCGAATAGTCTTCGAATTGAGAATATTCATGGACCTTAATCATTGAAACCGAATCGATATCCATATCGAATAGTCTTCGAATTGAGAATATTCATGGACCTTTTAATTTTCCCCGAATAGAACCATCTCAAAATTCTTTTGGTACGATTTTAAAGATTTTTTAAATATTTGTACCAAACTAAACAAATGAAACTAGAACTGATTTTTAGTATTTATTTTACATTTATATTTTATATGTATATCACGTTTAGCTTATTTGTTTTTAGATGTTAAATATATATTATTTAAACTATATACTATTAAAATATGACATAACAAGTACTAAAAGTTTAATATTGATAATAGAACTAACTATTAACTTTGGCCATGATAAAGATTATTGACATAAAAACTATTACTTAAACAAAACTTTTAATATATATTTATAAAATGGTTGTTTGCATTAACTTTTAATCAACCCAAATTTAGAATATTGGCATACTTTATCAATATATTAAATAATAATTACATATGAATTTAATTCACTAAGAGTTATAATTTATAAATTACTTGTCACAAGATGATTTAACTTAATAAATTAACTTTATCAAGGCTCTTTCATGTTTTGTTGTGCAAATATTTTTATAGATTATGGATATCTTACACACACACACACACGCACGCACGCGCGCGCGCGTACACACACACACACACACACACACACACACATATATATATATATATCGGAGATTTTACAGTGTGACAAGATTATATCATTTTTTACTTGATTATAATCATTATATCATTTTAGAGGATAGTGGGATAGATCAATGAATATACATGCAAACACTAAAAAAAATCTGGTAATCCTAACGGCCAAATCCGTCAGTATATGAAATACTGACGGCCTCCTGACGGAAAATGGCCYCCAGTATTTTTGSGGTCAGGATTCTDGTATCCTGACGGGAAAATATACCCGCCAGGAATGCCGGCGGTTTCCTTGACGGCTTCTSCCGCCAGAAAATTCCCGCCAGTATTCTTGTCGGGTTGTTCCCGCCAGGAATATCTGATGCTTTCCTGGCGGCTAAGCCGTCAGCATTACTGGCAGGTCTACCCTCCAGCATTCCTGGCGGCTTTAATCGTCAGCACTCAGCTGGTTTCCTGACAAAGATTTTCTGTAATTTTCTTTAAAAAATCCATTAATAAAATTTCTAATATATTAATTAATAATTAAATTAAAAATAATAAACAAATAAAATTTTAGATAATCCAAAATAAATAATCCACTAATAAAAAAATCAAAACAAATCATTCAATAACTAAAAATCGTTTCATCAATCGAATGTATAAAATATTCTGAACTATCCATCTAAATCTCCACCATCTGGACTACGAGAAGAATGAGTAATTCGAATTGTAATTGGTAAGGCTTCTATCCCATTCAATAAGGTGACGTTTAGTATTATGTATTATTTTAAAATATGCATTTTTCTTATATTCAAAATTTCGGCAGCATCTCCCCTCAGTTCTCGTAATGCACGTATATTTCAGTGCACCCGAGAACAATTAGAGAGATGCAGAAACCGAAATTTCAAAACTAAAAAAAAAACACATACACATAAGATAACCATTCTACAAGTCATATTCTCAAATTGTCAAAAAATGGGACAATTCAAAATTTAGTATCAAACTCTATATTTGACACTAAATCTCAAACGGGTCTAAGGAATATTGAAATAATTCAAAACTTAGTTTCAGATTTTTCTATTTGATATTTAATTCTCAAATAAGTGATCTATATGAATCGCGTCACTTCGCCAAGGTTCCAAATAGGCAATTACCACCGTCACATTTTTGAAAAATATTCTGAAAACATAAATAAAACCACGTGACACCCTAAAAAACTTTGAAAACCCGCTATTGGAGGAACAACACCTCCCGGCCGGCACCGTAACCCACGTCAACATTCGACGGTATACAACCAACAACACCAATGATAATAATATATATATAAATAAAATTATACCCCGTCCGATCACCACGGCCTCCCATGCATGAACAATGTATATACATTGAACCCTAATTATGTAATTATTACTAAATTGAACCCTAATTAATTGATTATTCCTAAATAGAACCCTAATTAATTGATTATTCCTAAATTGAAGCCTAATTGACTGATTATTCCTAAATTGAACCCTAATTAATTGATTATTCCTAAATTTAACCCTAATTAGTTGATTATTCCTAAATTGTGCCCTAGTTATGTAATTATTACTAAGTTGGCCCCTAATTAATTGATTATTCCTAAATAAAACCCTAATTAATTGATTATTCCTAAATTGAATCCTAATTAATTGATTATTTCTAAATTGAACCCTAATTGGAGATTAAGTCCTAAATTGAAACCCTAATTGAAAATTAAAACCTAAATTGAAACCCTAATTCAAAATTGAAAATTAAAACCTAAACTGAAACCTTAATTCAAAATTAAAACCAAAATTGAAACCCAATTTGGAAATCAAAACACATAATAAACTATAATTACAAATTAAAAACTAAATTAATACATACAAATAATATACAAAAATAAAAAAAATTAAAAAAAAAACTGTGGATGGACGATTGCTGAGGCGAAGGCGGACAACAACGCTCGGCTGCTGGCGGCGGCAAGCTTCGCGGCGGCACACGGCGGCGGTGGTCCGGGCGGTGGTTCGGTGGTGGTTCGAGGGCGGTGGCTCAGGCGCACGGCTCCTTTTTTTTCTTTCTCTAAATTTTTCTCTTTCTGTAAAGTGAGGCGGAGAAGAAAGGCCCGTCTTTTCAGGTCAATATCCTGGACGGCCAAGAGCCGTCAGGACTAGCGAAACTTTTTTTTTTTAATTAAATAATATATCCTGACGGTCAAGGCCGTCAGGATTAGCCGAACCCTTTTTTTTTAATTAAATATTATATCCTAACGGTCATCGCCGTCAGGAATCCTGACGGCCAGCCCGTTAGTGACGCCAATTTTATACACTGACGGGTATGGCCGTCAGTATAATTAAGTGTCGCTCTTTCCCTGGTGGGTTACTGGCGGGCTATGTTGCTGACGGCCAAAGCCGTCATCATATCCGTCGGCAATGTCGGGCCGCCAGGAAAGCCGCCAGTACTGCCGGATTTTTTTGTAGTGAAAGGGGTGATAGGGAAGCCTATGGAATTAGTCAAGTCTACGGGACGGTCCTCCAATATAGTAAGGCAGCATTATTATTGATCATTATAGAGTGAGGGGAAAAGAATGTGGGTGGTGAAATTTCGGCAGCATTACAAGGAAGAAGAGTAATTTGAATTATTAGTAAGGCTTCTATCCCATTCAAGAATGTTGGTAGTATGTATTATCTTAAAATGTGCATTTTTGTTGACTTCAAAATTTCAGCAGCATCTCCCCTTAGTTCTCTAAGTACAAATATAATTCATTGCACCCGAGAAAAAAAAAAGATGCATAAACCAAAATCTCAAACTCAACATAACACATACACATAAGATATAACCATACTACACCCACATTCTCAAACTATTCAAAAATGGGACAATTCAAATTATCAAACTCTCTCTATTTGATACTAAATCCCAAACGAGTCTAAGTTAGGTATTCTAAAAGGGAACAATTCAAACTTTAGTATCAAACTCTCTATTTGATACTAAATCGAATTAAACGAGTCAAAAATACCTATTTGTTCTTACTATATTAATCATACAAAATTTAAAAACAGTAATATCAACCAAACAAAACAATATCCACCAAACGCAAATATAATATACAATATAGAATTTTTTAAAGCCTAGCCGATCACCACGACCTTCCCATGTATGTACTATATATATATATATATTTTAAAACCCGGCCGATCACCACGGTCTTCCCATGCATCACAATATATATAAATTCGGTAATGTAATACAATAACCTAAACTATGTCTATATGCAATAAATCAATACCTAAATTTCTAGTTACATACAATTGTACCCCAATTTCCTAAATATTAACTAATTTACCTTTAAACCTACAAAATAAATAATAAACATAAAATTTAAATATAAAAAATAGAAAATTAAAAAAAATCTCCAACCCTAAATTTAATTAAATCAAACCCTAAACTTAAATCATTCATAATTGTATAAATCAAGCCTAAATTCCAAAATTGAACCCCCACTTAAATTTCTCAAAATCTAATTTCTAAATTGAAACCCTAAACTCTAAATAAAGCCTAATTCAACGCCTCAATCATAATTTAAAATCATAAATCAAAAACTGAATCAAACCCTAATCACAAAATTGAATTACAAATCAAATCAAATCAATACCCTAAATTAAAAAAAAATATTAAATTTGAATTAAAAGGCTAACATACCTTAATATATGATGGTGGTGGTGCTCTGGCGGTGCTCAGCGTGTGACGGTGGCAGCAACTCCTCTCTTCTCCCTTTCCTCTCTCTGGTCCACGCACAATTTTTTTTAGGTGGTTGTTGCGAATACAGAAACTGGAGCGCCCATTGCAGTTTTAAGAAGCTTATCAACGGACACAGGGCCGTCGGTAATTCCGCCAGTTGCAAGAATTCAGCGTTTTCGTCAGAAAGAACCCGCCGATAAATAAAAATTGGCTTTGCCGACGGCTTTGTTTCTGTTGGCAAATAAAACCCAAATTATATTCTATATTTAAAAACTTGCCGACAGACATGTTCCATTGGCATATTAAGCTGGCTTTATTGCCGCCAACTTTCTGAGAACTTACCAACGAACAAATACAGAGGGGGCTGTGTCCGTCGGCACATCGTCGGTAATTGAGGTCATCGGGAAGGCCGTCAGTAATGCCGAACTTTTACCGGCGGAATGCTCCCCGTCGATAATTTCCGTTGGCACTTTCGTGTTCTTTTGTAGTGGTTGTCTGCAAAAGTTGATTTTAACTTAGTAAATTAACTTTATCAGGATTTTTTCATTTATTGTTAAGCAAATATTTTGATAGATTACACACGTCTGACTTTTGTATTAATTTTACAACACACACACACACACACACACTTGTTTAACGCCCGTGTGTTACATTGGATTTATCAAAAAATAAATATAAAAAATATTTATAACCATTATAGAATTTTTAAATTTAAAAATAAGAAAAATTCAAAAGATATCATATTCTCATCTCGTGTCTTCTACAAATGGCAAGTTGCTATTTATTAACCATTATTTTTATTGTTAAATAAATCTTTTTATTTGAATATTTAGATTACATACTTAGAGAAATTCAAAAGGTATTATATTCTCAACCCATATTGTATTTTATTGGTGCCTAATTAATATTTATTAATTATAATTACATAATTTATTTTTTATATTTAAATTGAATTCTTTAATAATATTTAGTTACATACTTATATTATTGAAATAACTTGTAATTTAATTATATTATATATTTTAACTTTTATTCTCAATACAACGTATTTAGATTATTAATAAATAATTATTATTTAATTAATATTATCTTATAAGTAATTTTTCTTGTAATTAAGATAAGTATTTGGATTTTTTTTAATTATATATGACTTCTTATATATTTATATTAGAAAAATAAAAGAAAATATTGAATTACCTTCGAAATTCGCCAAGTAAGCATTTGAATCACCAGAAAATTAACGCGAAACTTTCTAAGCAAACACGTAGGATAAAAATCTTTTCGTTTAGTATATAGATGGAATATATATATAGGGGTGGTTTCCAATGAGAAGCCTCCCTTTTTTGCACATGCAAATTAGTGATTTTGTCATATATCAGCAGTATTTTTATTATATAATCACATTACTTTATTAATATATCAATTATATACATCAACCAATAGTACTTTTATTATATATTTCTAATAATTTTAATCATATGAGGAAAAATAAAAAAACCCGATCTATTTATTTAATTGGATATAAAACTAACAATTGACCTTATGTCCACAAATAAGGACGTGATCCGACCCAGCTCGTATCTTCACATTTCGTTAGAACTGAATGTTCATCAGAACCGTCTCAAATGTTTTGTACAGCTCAATTTAATTTCTGAAATCTCTTAACATTGATAATTCTGTAAATTTGCAAATTTTCAAACATTAAAACCATACAACCCCTACAAAAAATTACAGCCTCTTAAAATCGAGTTGAACCGACCTAGTTTCCAAATTAGCTTAATGCAGCCTTTTGAAATTAAGCTAAGTCGCCTTAATTTTCGAATCAGCTTAATTGCCGCCTTTTGAAGTTGAGCTCAATCAACACAACTTCAAGACCAGCTTAATTCAGCATGCCATGAGAGTTATATGTTTATCGAGAATATCGAGGTGTATTGTTTTGGTATATTTGTAGCTATTTAGATATTTACTAATTACTCTTTCCATTTTAAATTAAATGACATTTTAACTTGTTGATTTTCTTAATCAAAGGTTATTTTAGATATATTTCACTATTTTACCGAATTTGTATCTAAAAAATCCTAAAGTATCTCTTATTTTCATTTTTACTTTAATTTTTGAATTGATTTGATTCGTAATTACCATAAATTAAATGATTTTAGAAATTTACTTAATGGTATATTAGTGAGATATTTAATTTTTAATTCCAATATTTAAATAAAAGACATAATGTGAAACGTAAGAAGTGTTACTTTTGACAATATATGGACTTCACATGCAAATTGAAAAACTTCAATTTAATTATGAGATTTCACACAACTAGTTAGCAAAAAAAAAAAACAAATAAATTCTGATCAAATTATACTCTGTTATTTTTATTTGATATATTAAAATATATTATATAAATGCAAAATAGATAATATTGACATTAAGTACAATATTCATTCAGTGTATTTAAAATACATCATAAAATGAATTTCGATACATATTTAACTGGATGTCATTAAATATGATATAATATCATTCTTTTAATTGAAGGTGTCTACGTTGAAACACCAAATAACAAATCGGAATATGAGATATGAAATTGAGATAAAACAGTATAGAATAGAGAATTGAATTGTACTAACATTACTCAGAGTTAGTATTTGTATCAAAATCTTTTATATTGAAGGTTGGAAAAGATGAGAAAGTTAAGAAAGAATGATTATTTTAATGAATATATTATATTTTTGAGTAGCATGGACTTATATTATTGTGTATTTGTATCAAAATCTTTTACATTGAAGGTTGAAAAAGATGAAAAAGTTAAGAAAGAATGATTATTTTAATGAATATATTATATTTTTGAGTAGCATGGCCTTATATTATTGTTTACATTTATAAATGGGAGAGATATTCCAACCATTTATTTTATAGAAATATTTTATTTTTATAACCCACCGCTTCAAAAACGTTATTTATACAAATATTCATTTTTATAATCTACAATAACGATGGCCTCTCGTCAAATCGAAATCTCCAAGCTTTGTAGAATTCTTCAAAGAATATTCAACAACACATTCCATACATACGGTGGGCTAATATTTACAACGAAGATTTTCTTATAATTGCTGCAAAGGTCGGATACTAATATGGGCTAAAAAAATTCTCAACTTGGGAAGTGAGGCCTGATATATTTTAATAAGTGAGCCTCTCATGCGGTGGGCGGTGACTCGATCCTATCTCAAATGGGAAGTGAGGCCTAATATATTTTACTAAGTGAGCCTCTCATGCTGTGGGCGGTGACTCGATCCTAAGTTTCTAGATCTCATCGACAATAAGTATTTATTAAAATTTTATGAGTCATGAAGTTTTGATATTGGGTAATTTTTATTATCACAGTTAAGTTTTCAATGCCGTTTGGATTAGATTTTGTTAGGATTTTTAATTTTAATATTTCAAATACTCAAATTATAAAAACTTTTGTTTGTATTATATTGTATTTAATGTAAAATTATATTCGAAAAGTGAATAATATTGTATTATAAGTTAAATTGGACAATTAATTAATACTTTGCTAGTTGCGCCAGACAGAAATCTATTATCAATAATCGTCATATACTCTAATAAAAAGTATTTTATCTCATTTATTCAAACATATCCTATTTAATCAAAATTACAACTTAAATGATCAAAACTACCCACACACCTAATAATAATAATAATAATAATAATAATAATAATAATAATAATAATGGCGTATGGAATTTTGCTACACATGTAATAATTAGAATAAGATTATACTCGGCACCCTATTTCGAAGATATTGTGTAGTATGATATTATCTTGTGCAATTTAATATAAAATCTGACAGTTCAATCTAAAATTTAAAAAAAAAAACCCTGCATAATGTAGTTTTCAATCTGGTAGGTTAGTATGTAATTTGATAATAGTAGTATGAATTTCAAAATGTAATAGTATTTTTATTTAATTTTAACTTTAAAATATAACAGAATTAGATTTTATTTATTTTGTGAAATTTTATTATGAAATCCACCATATCAGCATGAATTTCATATATAGAATGGAACTGAAATTTAAAATACATAAAATTGTGAAGAAAAATATTGTATTTCAGTGTGACATATTGTGTAAAATAACTACATGATATAGTATGAAATCTCACGGTGTAATGTGGGATTTTGCCTATAATGATTAAAAGTATAAAAACTAGTAGTATTGAATTCCGACTGTATATAGTATAAGTATGAAATTGTACTATATAGTATGAAAATGAACAATGTAGTATGAAATTCGTCGTTAACGGTTGGTAACAATGATATGGGAATGTCATGTAATAGTATGAATTTTGGTTTGAATAAAGAAAAAGAAAATTGAAAGGAAGAGAGAGAGAGAGAGAGAATCATTAATAAGGGTAAAGAAGTATTCTTATGTAGTGGTTGGATTAAATGGGAAGATAATTAATTATATGGGAAGTTAATATTTTCACTAAACTATTTGGGATAATATATTTACTTAATGGATCAAAAGGGAATTACCCTGACAAATATTTAGAGTTTATCCAGTTATAAATGGTGATATATGTCAGTTATGTATAATGATATATGACAAAATTTATAGTTTAGTGTTTAATATTTTATTTTAGGGTTTAGTTTTCCATTTTCAGGGGTTTAACTTTTCATTTTATAGTTTAGTTTTTCATTTTAGGTATACAGAAATTCATTATCTTACCTGTTATATATGAAGGTAGATGGCAGTTAATGCGATGACAGTTATATATGATGATATATGACATAAATGATAATTTAGGGTTTAAATTTTTATTTTAGGGTTTAGTTTTATATTTTAGGGTTTATTTTTTCATTTTAGAATTTTAAATTTTAGATTTAGGATTTCAGTTATATGTGATGATATACTAGTTAGATTTGATGACATATTAAAGTGATATGCGGTGATAAATTAAATTATTAGGTGCACCCTGCAGGGTGCACTTATGTGATGATATACTAGTTAGATTTGATGACATATTAAAGTGATATGCGGTGATAAATTAAATTATTAGGTGCACCCTGCAAGGTGCACCCAAATCCATATTATAATTAAAATAGATAATAAGTTCATTAACTTTTCTCATTTGACAAAATTGCTTCACTAAATAGGGGATTCGGTACGTTTAGTCCACAAATTAAATATTTATCGCACATTTAATTTGATTTTTATGTAAAATTGACATTGTCCTCAGAAAATTACACGTGACACCCAATTGAGATATTGACCGAAATTCGGCGATCAACATCACTCGGGCTTTGACTCGATAATATTAAATCGTCTAAAATAGAGAACTAGTCCATTAACTTTTTTTTACTTGGAGGAATTGGTCTAATAAATAGGGAGTGTGGCATCTTTAATTTACCAATTCAGTTTTTATCGCACATTTAGTTCAATTTTCATTTGGAATTAAAATTGTTGCCAAAAAATTACACATGACACCCTAAAACTAGGATTTTGACCAAAATCTGGCACATGTTGACTCTAACTGAGTAATTTTAAATTATTAAGTAATATAAGAAGAAGGAAAAATCTCAAATGATACACTTTTGAGAATATAATATTTCACACAATCCATACAAAGCTTATATTTTCACAAATTATCATCACTCATATCTCCTCTCTCATCATGTATATAGACGTTATGCTTCAAGACGTTTATTATTTATTGGTTTTTCTCACCAATTCAACTTAGATATGAACAAGTCAAATATGAGTTTTTAATGTTCATTATTATTTTTTTATTCAATTAGATATGCATTTGATTCAAAAAAAAATTTAGTTTAGAACTGGAAGATTATAAAATTGATATACTAATGTGATTTTTATAGGTGTGATGGAACTTGCTGACGATCAAATACCCTTCAGCACATACTGACGGATTGTTGACAGGTCGACAATGCTGACAGATTGCTATGGGCATAAGCTTTCAGAAAATCACCTGTCAGCGACCCGTCAATAGCTCGTCAGCATTATCTAATGCCGATTATTTGGCAATGGGCTTGCTGACGACCAGGGTTACTGACGGCTATTACTCATCAGCAAGAAAAAAAACACTAGCGGCTCAATTAGTCCGTCAGCAAAACCCCTAAACAAATATACCCCCATCCACAATCTTTGTTTCTGCGTTTTCAAAACCAAAGAAAAAAGAAGAAGAAGCCAACGGGGAAAAAAAAAACTCGCTTCTTACCACCACCACCGCAGATAGGGCGACACCAAACTTTTGTGCACCACAATTAAATATATTTTAAATTTAAAACACGCAAGCTTGCTCGCAAGAGTACTTAGGCGCTTGTAGGGTGGAAAGTTGACTCGAGTTGTATCTCAAGGACAATAACTTACCGGATCTCAGATAATTGTTCAAAAATAAGTAACCAAAGTATGTTATTTGGGGGGGGTGGGGTTGTTGGTTTTTGATTAATAACTATGAATTTAAATTTCAAGACTTAAACTTAAAAACTATTTTAGTTATTCTAAATTATCAACTAAGAATTTAAAAGCAATTGTTTAACCAATTTAAAACCTAAATTAAATTAACTTGTTGATTATCTAAGAAATAACTATATTAAAATCAGACTAATTAAGAACTCAATATTAGAACCAATTCGCAGCAGCTAAATTATCGTAAATCGCCTCAATATATCAACTACGAACATACGAGCATGCATAAAATAAATTACTACGAATCAAACGATAACATAAAGCATAAAACTTAAGCAAACTAACATTAATAGTATGAATATTCTCAACCAGTTCAAGTATTCAATATCGAAACTTAAACATGAAAATCTAATCTAAAAAGAGAATTAAATAACTAAAAACGTTCAGCGAATTCAAGATCATAAATCAAACTTCAAAACTTAAAGGTAACTAAATATTCAAAAGCTTAAACACTAACTATTAATCGAAGAAAACAATGAAAGGTTGTATAAAAATTATTCCAACTAATGGTTGCTGATTAAACTTCGAAAGTTCCACAGAGATTCGTGGCGAAACGGATGAAAATGGGTTTGGCGACGTCGAATTGCTCTCGATCTTTGCGTTTTTGATGTTAAAATCCGACTCTAGACCCTAGGATTATGTTTATGATAAGTTTTTAGGGTTGGAAGCACGCCAAGATTTGGATTAATGATGCCTTTTTATAGAAAAATCAAATCTTGGGCCGCAAGACAGCTTTAAGTCAGTTCTGGGCCCAATAACGGTAAGGTAACGGTTATAGTAGCTACCGCTAAAGCTATCGTTAATGCCTCTGTCCAGTCTTAGCTGTAGCATTAACGATAAGGTAGAGGTAAGAGTAACCGTTATAATAGCTAGCGGTAATAGCTACCGCTAGGTCTTCAATTCAGCGCATGTGTCTTTTAACAGCTGTTGTGAGTAGCGGTAAATAACCATTATAGATAGTGGTAGCTACTAGCGGTAGTAGCTATCGCTAGTGCACCGTTAGCTTCTCTTCCTTCAACGACTCTATAACGGTTCTAGAAGAATAACCGTTATAGAAAACTGGCAGCTTCAAATTCTTGCTACTTCTTCGCCGGAAAGCTCGATCTTTGAATTTCGATCATCATAATTCATCTCTAACGTGATAACTCTTCCGGTTACTTAGCTATAAGGTGAAAAACAACAAAGTATCACCTAATTGCATCAATCTAGATCAAAAAGCGGTAAAATAAGCTGGAAGTACAAATATACGAATTTAAGCTCAAACTACCCAACTTATAACAAAAATAATAACAAAATAAACTAAAATACATACTAAAATCAATACAAGTTCGTGTTAATCATTCCCCACCGCCACCAGATCCCGGGCGCTAAAACAGGAAAAAAAAGTACCCAAGCCCGCTGCGCCGAAACGCCACTGCCGAGCTCATAATCACCACCGTCGAGTTTTATAGCCGCCACCACTGCCACCAGTCGCCGCCTAAGTCCACCACTTTCTTTAATAATTAATTGATTATTTAAATATATAATTGTGAATATATTCCAAAAATATTAATTATTGTTCGGTTTAATTAGAAATTAATTCAAGAAATTAGGTTTTAATTGTAATTATTTAGATATTTGGGATTTGATTTTGAAAATTAGGGTTAGTTTAGGGTTTAATTTAAAATATTTAGAATAAATATGGTTGAATTATAATTATTTAGATATTTGTATTTGATTTCAAAAACTAGGATTATTTCGGGGTTTATTTATCAATTAATTCAGAATTTAGGGTTAATTTAGATGTTTGGGTTTGAATTCAAAATTTAGGGTTAGCTTAGGGTATAATTTAGAATATCTCGAGAAGTTAGGGTTGAATAATTATTTAGATTTTTGAGTTTGTTTTCAAAAATTATGGTTAATTCGGGGTTTATTTATCAAATAATTCAAATTTAGGGATGAATTATAAATATTTAGATAATTATGAATACATTTAGAAAATATGGATTATTGTTGGGATTAATTAAAAATTAATTCAAGAAATTAGGGTTGAGGTGTAATTATTTAGTTATTTGGGTTTGATTTTGAAAATTAGGGTTAGTTTAGGGTATAATTTAAAATATTTTGAAAAATTAGGGTTGAGTTGTTATTATTTAGATATTTGAGTTTTATTTCAAAAATTAGGACTATTTTTAGTTTATTTATCAATTAATTTGAAAAGTTTTTAAAATGTTTGTTGTGGTGGTTTTCAAATGTCGTGATGATTGGTAAGTCAATGTTGTATTTAACTAATATCAATGTTATGATCTGTGATTAATATATACATGTTGTGATTGGTTGGTGTTGACGTTGATGATGACGTGGTTGATTAGAGTAGATTTGTCCTTATTTCTATTAGCTTTTTAGTTCGTTTTTATATTTGTTTTTGGTATAAGTTGGACGATTTAAGCTTAATCTC